>VMDR010013579.1:0-24800 GCA_007922815.1 Macrotus californicus | reverse complement strand
CCAGATTGGGGAAGTTTTCCTTCATTATTTGTTCAAATAAGTTTTCAATATCTTGATCTTGTTCTTCTCCTTCTGGAACCCCTATAATTCTGATGTTAGAGCCTTTAAAGTTGTCTCAAAGTTTCTTAAGCCTCTCCTCATTTTTTTGAATTCTTGTTTCTTCATTCTGTTCCATTTGGATGTTTATTTCTTTCTTTTGTTCCAAATCATTGATTTGAGTCCTTGTTTCTTTCCCTTCATTGTTAGTTCCCTGTACGTTTTGCTTTATTTCACTTTAGGTTGCCTTCAGTTGTTCTTTCATTTTGTAACCAAGCTAATCAGTTCTATGAACATCCTGATAATCAGTGTTTTGAACTCTGTATCTGATAGGTTGGCTATCTCCTTGTTGCTTAGCTCTTTTTCTGAAGTTTTTATTTGTTCCTTCATTTGGGCCATATTTCTTTGCCTCAGTACACTTGTTATGTTGTAATGGGGCGGGGCTATTCACCAGGGCAGGGCAATCCTCTTTGCTGTGTTGCGTCATTGTCTGTGAGGGAGGGGTCAGAGATGGAACAATGTGGTTCTCTTGCTCCGCTCTAGCCCCACTTTCCATTGAACTCTCTCTCTTGTGTGAGACTGGGAGTTTCTCTCACCATGGCAACCCTCGCAATAGCTTACAGCTATCTTTGAGTCTTTAGTTCCCCATTCAGCCAACCCTGCCTTGCCTGCACAGTCTTCCATCTTGCCCTGAGTCCTCTGAGCCAGCCTCGCCTGGCCCGCCTGGTCCACCTCATTGCCACGCGCATCCTTTCCACTCGGCTGCCCATCTACCGCTCTCGGTAAATGTTTTTTTTAACTCCTTAGTTGTCAGAGTTCCATGCAGTTTGATTTCCTGGCACTTCTGGTTGTGTATTGTTTTTAGGTTGGTGGTTACCCTTCTTTTGGTAAGGAATCAAAACGTTTCTACCTATGTCACCATCTTGGCCGAAACTTCCACAAGTGCATTCTCAATCACCTACTCCAATTTATACATGGTTTCATCTCACTCACGCATACTTATCTATATTTTAATTTTTTAAATATATATTAAAAATTACAAGTTCACAGTGTCTCTAACTCTAATCCAACAACATAGGGTTTATTCTCTCCACTTTCTTCTCCAGCGGTGAGGAACCTGGCTCCCGTTAACCTCAGCACATTCACTTATTTTCTCGGTCTCACTCTGTGACCAACCAGTCCTCTCATGGTGCTTGGCTGAAGTCCTGGACCCATTACCAGCTGTCGCCTTGGTCTCTGGGAAGAAATAAGGAGATCTGAATGGATTTTGATACCTTTATAAGTCTATTTGTATTAGGAGGCAGCTAAGCATATAAATAATAAATTCAAAGTCCTGCTTTAATGCTGCCTGAGTTCATGACCTTGGCTAATGACGTCTCACTTGCTTATCTGTAAAATGGGGGTAATAGTGTGCTTGTTACTTTTATAGGGTTGTTGTGAGCATTAAATTGTAATCTACAAGAAATGTTGACCAAATACCTGGCACCTGATAAGTATTAGCTCAATGTTATCTTTTATTATTTTATGAGTTAGGGTCCTAGCAAGAAAACACAGTGTGCTCAAATTAGGCTATTCAAGAAAGGCTTAGAAAAAGTACTGTGGACAGGGCTCCTTTGCAAATAACTGCAGTCAAAGGAGACAGCTATCCTGCTGTAAGTGGCAAGATAGGAGTTGGGGAGTAAATGCCTCGATCTGTCTCCCTATCACTGGAAAACCCACCAGAGCCAGAGCCCATTGATACGTTCTGTATAGGTCAGCTCTCCTGCAGGGGGAGGGGGAGGGGAGGGGGAGGGACATAAAGGGCCAAGTGGAAGCAATGAGCTTAATTATTCAACTTATTTTGTGATATGTTTTTGTAAAACTGGTAACTGATTCTGATGGAATTCTTGTGGTAGTGTATCAGACCCCTTTCAATACAGTCATCTGGATAGTTTCAGACCATGTCCTCTCAGAAAGGGAAGCTTAAAAACAAACTTGGCAAAAGTGATCCGGAGAGTGGGTGTTCTGAAAATTACAGAAGGCTAGGAGTCTAGGAAGCAGCAGAGCAGGAGGATCTAAGCACCTGGAGTCCCAAGTCAGGACAGAGGAGGCACTTTGGATTTGGTGAATTGTTCTCTGCAGGCAAAAAGAGATAAGCATGATTCAGAGGAACTCTGTTCTGGAGATTATTACCACGCCTGGTTAATTAGTTCCAAGGCCAGGCCATCAGAAACCCAGTTCTGCGTGGGCCAGATATTCCCTGGATCATGCCTTCTGCTTGTGCCTGGTCAAACCATGCAGAAATGCGGTCACCTGAAGGGTTAGTTGGCTGGAGAGATGGAATTTGGAAGTCAATCATAATATGAGCCAGAAGAAAAAGATTTGTCTGGATGGTTTTCTGAATAATAAAGAAAAGATGTTGGGAGAAAAGGAAAAGAAATGTCCCAATGTTTCAGACTTAGGTGTCTTCTCAACACACACTGATTGATTGAATGTCAGAGGAAGAAGTGTTGGAAAAAACAATGTGTGGGTCTTACTGGAAGTGAACACAGCTCTCCTTATTCCTCACGATTTCTCCATGAAGCAGATCTGGGTGGGGAGGCCAAGACCTTCTGGGCCTGCCTGAAAGGGAATAGGTGGCAACAGCTCTGGAGTAAAGCTGCTCACATTCAAGTCCCGTGCCAGCCCCTCCCAGCTGAGTGACCCTGGACTGGGAGGTTACCTGGGTGAACAGTGAACCTCCGAATCTCAGTTTCCTCATTGGACAAGTCAGGGTGATAGTCCCTAATGCCAGCTATCAGCTTTGTCATTCATACTCTTTGGTACATTGTTATAACATACCTTCTGTTTTCAGTGCAGGTGCCTCCTCCATCCTTTTCTGATCTAGATGACAAGTCCCTTAAGGGCTGGCACTCAGTTCAGTGTTAATGAACACAAAAGGTTTTTGAATTAAATTTTAATGCCCTGTTCTGTTTTCTTTTGGCTCCTTTTCTCCTGGACATTACTCACTGGTAGGAAGCAGTGGTGGTTGGCACATGGCTAAGGGTGGAAGTGTCAGGAACTAGAGTAGAAACACCCTTAGCAGTCAGTCTGCTTAAAGAAGACATGATGTGGGCTGTCCTGGCCAGTGTGGCTCACTTGGTTGGGTGTCATCCTGCAAAGCAAAAGGTTGCTGGTTCGATTCCTAGTCAGGGCACATGCCTGGGTTGCAGTTAGGTCCCCGATCAGGCTACATATGAGAAACAACCACAAGATGTTTGTCCCTCATATTGGTGCTTCTCTTCCTCTCTTTCTCCCACCCTTCCCCTCTCTCTAAAAATAAATAGATCAAATCTTAAAAAAAAAGAGGTGATGTGGGTTCTAGTGTATGGTACAGCAGAGTATCTGGTCATAAGTAATGACCATAAATATCAGTTATTTAAGAATGACTCCTAATTCCCACTCACCTTGAAGACTCCCCTGCAAGAGTTTTCCTAGGAGGCCCATGACTCACTCATTCATTCATTTTTGGTGAAATATTGTATAACATAGAAAAGTGCACATATTTGTCATTAGTATTCAGCTTGACACATTGTCATGAACAAACACACCTATGTAACTCACATCAAGACATAGAACACGACCAGTAGCCCAGGTACTATGCTGATGTCGAACAGCATAGGTCACTGGTGGCAGACACAAGGCCCGTGGGCCAAATCCAGCCCTCCACCTGGTTTTATCTGGCCCCACACCTTGTTTCTACCTGGCAGCACTGAGCTCTCACTTACTGTTAAGGAGCAGTTACATGTACACAGGCCTAAAGTTACATTGGGCCCTTTGAAGGCAACCGTGAGGCTGATGTGGCCCCCGGTGAAAATGAGTTGGATGCCACTCGCATAGGTTACTTCCACCTGCTGTTGTCTCTTATATGCATAGAAATATGCAGCCGGTACTCTTTTTGTGTCTGGCACTTTTTGCTCCATGTTATGTTTGTGAGATTTACTTTTTATTGTTATTGTAGGCATTGATATTTTTCCTTATCATTACGGTTAGAAGAAGGTGGGTGAGGTGGGGAGGGATGAGTTTGCCGCCCCCCCCCCCCCAGGGAACATTGGCAATATCTGCAGACATTTTTGCTTGTCACAACTTGGGCTGGGCTGGCAAGGGGTGCTACTGGCATTTAGCCAGGGCTTCCACTAAAGCTCCTAAAATGCACCCAAAAAGCATCCACAACAAGCTTATTTCACCTCAAATGCCAGTGGTGCCAAGATTGAGACACCTGATGTATAACTGTTGGTGAGTGTTAGGGTCTGTTATGAGTACGGCTGCAGTGGACGTTGAGCTATATGTTCCTTTACAAACATACACACATTTCTGTTGGATAAACACCTAGGAATGGAATTTCTGGGTCACAGGATATGCCTGTGCTCAGCCTTCATAGAGATTGCCAGTTTTTTATGGTTGTGCCAGTTCTCGCTTCCACAAGCAGTACACGAGCATTTAGGTTGTTCCCCATCTGCACCAATATTTGGTATTTTCTGCCTTATTATCATTTATTTATTTTTTGATTTTTTTTTTTATTCTTCTACATCTACCCCTTCTTCAGCGTATGGCACACTAGATACTCAGAACATCAGTGTTCGTCGGTGGATAATCCGATCCACATTTTGTGAAAGACAGGGATTATGCACAGGTGTGCTCACTGTATATAGGAAATTAGAGACTGCGTTTGGGTCAGGACGACTTGCACCTAGGGTTTCTGCCATTTAAATAAAGGCACCAGCCCCTTTCTGTCTATTGATTTCCCTTCATTCTTTCTAGGAGTTCTGATTGCTCTCCATAGTAAATGTTATAAGGGATCCGATAATCCACCATTTGAGTTCACGTTTATTAAGCATTTCCAAATTGTACAGTATTGTTTATCCTAAAACATTGGTTGTTTTATTTTTAAGTATATTTTATTGATTATGCTATTACGGTTGTCCCATGTTTTTCTCCCCTTTATTTCCCTCCATCCTGTACCGCCCCTCGCACCAGCATCCCCCCGCTTTGTTCACGTCCATGGGTCATACATACAAGTGCTTGTGGTTCTACATTTCCTATACTATTCTTAACCTCCCCCTGTCTGTTTTGTGCCTACCATTTGTGCTTCTTATTCCCTGTCCCTTTCCCCCATTCTCTCCCTCCCACTCCCCACTGATAGCCCTCCATGTGTTTTGTTGTGTTTTAAAGTAAATTGCCTAGTCATTGCAAAATAGATCAGGTGTGGTCACTGAGGAAAAAAGTAAAGAATTTTGGTCTCTGATCCATCAGTTCTCAATCGTTGGTCCCAATACCTTGTTAGGAAAGCAAATTATTAAGTTCCATCTGAAACTTACTGACCTCTTGGGGTCAGAGCCCTGTAACTCGTATTCTTAACCACCCTCCTGGTGATGAGACGTGAAAAAGAAGTTTGCAAGCTGTGCGTCTAAACTGTCCTTATTCTCACGCCACAGACACCCCCAGTTTCGCTGAATACTTTTGAAAGCAGATTTTTCGGTAAAACAATTGAGCCAGTTATTCTGCTAGGGTTAAGTAATTAACTTCCACACGTAAATTGGGTGGTAAATTTCACTTTGAGATGTTAATGGGCTGTGACTTATTTTGGGTAATTCACTTTTCACTTTCGAAGCCCCTAAATTTCAGACTTTTCATATTTCTAATGGCTGCACTTATGCTACCAGACGACCACTGCCTGTCAGTGCGTGCTTTGAATTTGCCTATTTGAATCTGTGTATACTGTCCTTTGCAAGTATTTGCTTAGCACGTTTTAGCTTTCAGGAAGTGTTTCCATGATTCCTTTGCTGCATCAAAGTTGGACGCAGATTGCGTCAACGCACACTACCGTGACAGGAGAGAACACGACCTCCTTCTGGTCCTGCCACCTTAGCCTTTCAAATTCTGTACGCTAAATTTCTTCTCCTTCCCTAAGATGAGAGTTCGAAATAATGCTTTTGGTTTCGTGATTTAGACAACAACTTCTTCCGTTGCTAATGAGATGAATGGTGTAGAAAGGAAAATGATTGGATCCCAGGAGAAGGTGAATGTTCCCCAGTGAACCGCACTGGAGGACTCTCAGTTATGAGAGAATTGTCATTTTAGTTAAAGATGTGCTTGAAAGTGTCTCCTTTCTTCTTCTCTTTAGCATCATTATCATCATCATTTAAAAAAAAAAAAAAAAAAGGCTGCATTTACAAGCCGTCTGGTCACCCAGAACAGAATTACCCACTTGGCTGTCCAAAGTGACTTGGACTGTCACCCATTCTCTTTCTTCTGGTGAATTATTCACAGTTCAAGGGGGAAAAGAAATTAATCTTGATATTTTACAATTAAGAATGATTCCCTGAGTCATTTGACATGCTATAATAACAAAGCAAACACACAGAAATGACCTTTCAAGGAATAGCTATCCATGAGCCCAAGAACTGATAAAATCTCACCTCATTTACCTAGCCTTTCTGCAAATATAACCTACCCTCTCAACGCTACTTCAACAAACTTTATCAGTGCCAGTCCTTTCAGTGCCCTTTTTGCTATTATTTAACATTATAAAGCTAGTGTTTCTGCTCAAGCTTCTGTCCCTTCAATTTCATTCCCAGCTGAAGAATAGCAGTTAATTGAGGATGGAAAAACTAGTCCCAGAACAATTATGAAGGTATAATGAAGTTTGAATTAGTACATGCAATTAAACAAAGGTTAAGATGCATGAGATTTTGTGAACAGAGTTCACTGCTGATACGCGCTTACAGTTAGGTCTCTGCAGCCCTGTGCTGAAAAAAGAGAGGAGAAACACCATACCTCTGGGTAACTAGAAATCAGCTTAAAGAAAAAAATCCTAGAGGGCTGTCCTAGTCCATGCTACCCTACTACATAAATTAAAACATTGTGTAAACACAGGTTTCAACACTCCTTTGATTCATAGTTGGAAATTGCACTTTTCAGACGCCCAGATGATTCTGGACCCATTCAACAGGTATTGAATGCAGTGTGTGCCAAGCCCTCGTCCAGTTGCTGGGCTATCATAGAAACAGGAGGCAAAAGTCCCGACACTCCTGGAGTTCACCTGGTCCCCTGATGGGTACTTTGAGACAATGGTTTACTGAGTTGAATGCTTATCTCTGCTGCCACGCCAGAGAAGTTCTAGGTTCACAATTCTTCCTGGGAAAGTTCTCTACACTGGCTTTCCTAGTTTTGTGTTCTTGCTCTCTCTTGTGATTTCTCCAACCAGAATGCTTCCTCATGTCCTGAGTGTCAAATCTAACCTTTGGAAGCCCTTTCTAACCATTCAAGCTCCAAGGGAAACTTTCATCATCTGAACTTCCATGACATTTCGTAGAAAACCTCTTGTATGGAACTTAACCATAACCTTTCCTGTTTGGTTGGTTATATTTTCAGTTGTATGTGTTTCGAATCCTAGAGAAGATATAATCTCCTACAGGATAGGGGTCATAGTCACACTTGAATTCAGTCACTACTTGGCAGATTCACCTCACACATACTGTATTATAGTATTATAATACTTATATTACTCATTTAAGCTGGAATGGACCATGGGGACATCCTATTTAAAGAAGAAGCAAGTGGGGATCTAAGAGCACATGCTCAGTGAAGGGTGGAAGAGTGATGCGCACCACACCTTGTGAGTGACATTGTGGGACTTAGTGGACAGCCCTTCCTTGGCACACAAGAAGAAACACATTTTTCATGGTTTTCCCCTGAAATTTGATTGAAAGTTGTTTTTTAATCATTTAATCTATCTGGTTTATCTGGTCAGAGTTTTTGTCAAAATAAAAGATACCACTTGCTCTGTTGCCAATTCTAATTAAGAGCTCATTTACCCATGGGCATCTGGAACCATGGGGGATGTGGACTTCATTCATTCATTCAACACATATATATGGTAAAAAAATTAGTATAAATAAGGTAATGTACATACTTCTAGATTACAAGATTGAGGGGATGGAAAAATAACTCTAGACTTTCCTCTAATCCCCAATCGTGAATTCCTTAGTGACCCTGGATGTTAAATCCTTCCCCTATCTTCATTTCTTTATTTAAGGAAAACCTCAAACAATATGCAGGATCTGATGTTCTGTGAAAATCTACAAGCTTAAAGCCTCCTTAGAGTCTTGGAATTTTTTCTAGGACACATCATTAATAAAGGAGTAGTTAGCACCTTTACCTCATAGTTTAAGAGGCTTTACTCACATCTAACCTTTTCATTATCTTTAACATGTACAGCATGCACACGTGGGCTGGCGTGCACTTTTGCACATTTTGTTCCTGTTCCTCCTCCACAGGTTGCCTGGAAACACCCCTCCACCTGAAGTCTTTGGTAGTGCTCCTTTGGCAGCAGGATGAAGTTCAAGTTTTTCAGCACAACAGGCAAAGTCTTTTACGACCACCTGCCATGTTCCTCAGAGGTCAACTTAGCCTGGCAAGCAGCAAACTCTGGTGGTGTGCAGCCCCCCTTAGCTCCTTCTTCTCCGGGTCTTGCAGCCTCAGCAAGGGCTCCCCGTGCCCTTCACAATGCAAAGTCTGGAGATGCAAAGGTGTCGGAGGATATTCTTTCTCCCCTTTGATTATCTCCTCATTTCACTGAAACTCTGAATCTCCCCTCCTTTTAAAGAAAGGACACTCTCTTCATTTTGGTGCTGTGTTCTAGGCAATATCACAACTGGAAAAATGTCTTTAAAATGTACAAAAAGTTAAGACTTCTAAATGGAATGAAGAGTAAGCTTTTAAGGTGGCCCTAGGGGAGAATAAATATGTCTAGCCAGAATAATTGCCTTGTTCGGGAATAATTGCTTACAAAGAGAGTGACAGTCACCGTTGCTAAGGCTACAAGAGTCACCCTTGTCCTTGGCCTGCAGTCAAAGGCAGGTTGGGAAGGCTGAGCTGTTCAGTCTCAGTAGCAAAAAGAAAAAAAGAAAAAGAAAAACAAAATGCATGGTGTCTGTTCTGGATAAGCAGGCCGGATGGCAAGGAGGATGGAACAGTAAACAGCCTTACACTATTGCGAGAAGAGGGTTGTTGTTGTTTTTTTAAAGTCCTCCCATAGGGATTTCTTAAAGACAAAACCTGAGGGTAGGAAAGTTTGCCCAAGGACGGCCAAAAGGGGAGAGAGAAGAAACAGCTATATTTTCAGCACACAAGCAATGCCACTTGAAACAATGGATTGAATACAGAAGTATCATGAAAGGTCTTAATTTGGCTAGTTGTCTATGTTTCTTAATATAGAAACATTATTAATGCCTGTCCCCTAAGCCTTGTATATTGAGCCCCTGTGTGATCGGCCAGTAGGAAATAGTAAGGCAAACGATATCTGTATACTGACCACTGGGCCAATCTCCAAACATTTTAACATCCATTCTAAGTCAACAGGCTTTGCCAAACTAGATACCTAAATTATTCTCTGTTGTTTTGAAATGGAACATGCAATAACTTAATATTTAAAGGTATGATTTAGGAAAAGAGAAGCTTGGGGTCGAATTTTCCGTTATCACAAACTTTCAGTTGTTTGCTTTACTCCAGGGAAGCACTGAGAATCAATGCGATTGATCTGCTTCCCCCACGTGATGGCTGCGTTTTGTTTTTCCACTTTGCCTACAAATCCAAAGGGCGAGTCTATGTGGAGTTTATTTCTGATGGGTCTTAAGCCACGAGGAGAATTTAGTCAGGCAGAGAGGAAAATAATGTCCAGGCTGGAAGAATAAGCAATGTGAACAACGAAAATGAGAAGAATGAAAAACCACAGTGTCCTCAGGAAGTCCTGTGTCATTCAGGGGGAGTGGAGTGCCTTGTGTCCTGGGGGACAGCGTTGCTCTTCCTGCCCATACCGAAAGCAAGGAATCAGCATATCTGTATTGTTCTATTCCTTTCATCGCTGGGTAGAGACTTCTCAAAGGGAAGGAGAGAAAGTGCAAGAAAGGACCTTATTTCTTTATGGGGTGGGGCGGGGCTTAGTCTCCACCGTGAGACTGTAGTGTGGAGGGAGGTGACAGGTTCAGATAAATAGTGAGGAGAAATTAGGAAGGCACTCAGCCATCGAACTGGTGTTTCAGAGTCATTTTAAGTAAAATATACTAATCTACATTTAAAAATAACTGGTGGAAAAGTGACAGGTTGGAGAAACTTTTGAGTGGAAGGGCTTGATACTCCTTAGCCAAAACACTCTTATTTACAAATAGGGAAAACAGCCTTCGTTTTCTGGGTGATCGATAAATTTCACTGGGCAGGTATAAAGCGCTTCCCTGGTGTTAGATGATGTGCTTTGGGTGGTTAAAGCCTGGATATTCCCTAGATCCCGTAATCTGAACATCGCTGTGGCCAGATTCAAGTTCTTTGCAGTGAAGCTTGAAGGACTCATCTAAATCAGGGGGTGTAGCTTGAAACTTGCTCCTTTGACCCCATCTTTCTATGACAGGCCCCACAGTGGATGCTGGAAGTGGGAGCAGAGGGGCCATCACCTAATCTCAAAGTCACAGGACCAGGATTCCTGCCATTTCAGATCCCCTAGGACTGGACTTCCTACAATCTCTTGTTTTAGAACACAGCAGGGGAGGGCAGGAAAGCTTTACGAAAGAGCCAGGACAGATGAGGCTTATTTTGCTTGTCACCTCAGTCTTTTTTTTTTTCACTAAAGCAGCATTTTTAAGAACGGGGACTGTGTTCTATCCCGAGGATTGTACTGGGACTATAGATCATTGCCATTGAACGAGAGGGGCTGAGTGCCGCAGCCTGTCGGATGACTAGCAGGAAATGTGTGCCTGCCAGAACACATCATTTCAGTTTTGGCTTTCACTGTGCTAATTCCCTGAATGGCAATAACAAGGGGTGGGGGTGGGGCGGGAAGAATGGGAAATAGAAGAGATCTAAGGAGCTGAATCTGCAGGAGAGAGCAGTTACCAACCAGAGTTTTGTGAACCAGCTCGCAGATGCAAGCCGGGAGGCAGAGGGAGGGAACAAGGCTGGGCTTAACAACCTGCTACTGGGATTCAGACAAAGGCAGTTGGAGAGAGGCAGAGAGAATGCGGAGGGCTCAGTTGCTAATATCAGCATTGGGGACAGAGCCAGCAGCTGGACTCCCGGCATGAAACTGAATAAATTCACAGCGTCTCCTTCAGGGTAGAAATTGCTGGAGTATGTACCAAAACAAGAACTCAGAGAAAAAAGTAAGTTTGGGAAAGGACTTACAAATTTTCACCATCTTTGAAATCTCTCTCATCTTTGAGGCATGTCTTCTTCAATGCGTTACCTCTTTATAGTTTCTGTCTCTTGTGTGATAATTTTTATCGTGCTGTATGTGTTCAGTTTTGGGGGAGAGCAGAGCTTCCAGAGGCTGAATAATTCGGACACTCTGCTGCTGACTCAAGTTTGCACATCCTTTTTCAAAGGCAAAACCCCTTTCCTGTGGAGAAACAAACTAATGATATCTGAGAAGTCTTCTTGCAAAGAATACCTGACCCAGAGCCACTATATCACAGCCCCTTTATCCAAAGAAGAGGCTGAGTTTCCTTTGGCATATATAATGGTCATCCATCACAATTTCAATACCTTTGCAAGGCTCTTCAGAGCTATTTACATGCCTCAGAATGTCTACTGCGTTCATGTGGATGAAAAGGCAGCCGCTGAATTTAAAGATGCAGTGGAGCAATTACTGAGCTGCTTCCCAAACGCTTTCCTGGCTTCCAAGATGGAGCCAGTTGTCTATGGTGGCATTTCCAGGCTCCAGGCTGACCTGAACTGCATCAAAGACCTGGTGGCCTCCGAGGTCCCGTGGAAGTATGCCATCAACACCTGTGGGCAAGACTTCCCCCTGAAAACCAACAAGGAAATAGTTCAGTATCTGAAGGGATTTAAAGGGAAAAACATTACCCCCGGGGTGCTGCCTCCAGCTCATGCGATTGGCCGGACTAAATATGTCCACCGAGAGCACTTGGGCAAAGAGCTGTCCTACGTGATAAGGACCACAGGCCTGAAACCGCCTCCTCCCCACAATCTCACCGTTTACTTTGGCTCTGCCTATGTTGCCCTATCAAGAGAATTCTCCAACTTTGTTCTCCATGACCCACGGGCCGTTGATTTGCTCCACTGGTCCAAAGACACCTTCAGTCCCGATGAACATTTCTGGGTGACGCTCAATAGGATTCCAGGTACGTGAGAGTCCCTATTCCACATGACAGCAGTGTGCCACACTCAAAAGGGGTTTTCAAGAGCCTGCTTCTTTTTACTTGAGTAGAAGATTAAAACTGAAATATACAGTCTTTATCTTAATCCTTTCTAAATGCAGGGTGGTATTTTTGGTTTGTTTGTTTTAAAAGATTTTATGTATTTATTTTTACAGAAAAGGGGAGGGGAGGGAGAAAGGGAGAGAAACAGTGATGTGAGAGAGAAACATCTGTCAGTTGCCTCTGGTACACATGCCCTGACCTGGGACCCAACCTGCAACCCAGGCAGGTGCCCTGACCTGGAATCGAACTGGTGACCTTCCGCGTTGCGGGATGATGCCCGACTGAGCCACACTGGTCAGGGCAGGGTGGTTTCAATGTGACAATACCATATTCTAGTGTGGCCAAATGACACTTTCCAGTGGTCTGCTTTGCAGGTCACCATGTCCTTTTGCATTTATCATCTTACTGGGTCTTTACCACAATAGATACTATTGTTCTCAGTCCTCACTGGAGTTCTGTCTTCTTCCCAAATTCGTCAAACTCGTTCCTACCCCAGGGCCTCTGCCTGGGCCGTTCCCCTGCCTACCCCTCTAGCAGCACAGGTTCGTTCTTATCCGCCAGATGTCACCCAAGCTGATCACCTCACCCTGTTTTTCCTTCAAAGAGTTTATCACCATCTGGAATTATCACATTAACTTATTTCCATGGGTTTCTTCTTGGCCTCTTCTGCATTAACTCCATGAAGTCGGACCATTTTCTGTCTTGTTAACTGCTGTGTCCTCAATGCTTAGAACACGCAGTAAATGCTCAATAAATATGTATTAGAGGACAGAATGAATGAATGAATGGCAAAGTATGAGGCTTTACTATGACACCACAGCTGTCCCCCTAAGACTCAGTAAACTGTGAAATATGTGGACCCATGCATGTACCATATTACAGGTGTAGGCTTAAATATATACATATATATATATATGTATATAAATTTTTTTCTTCAGATACATAATGAGATTCTAGGAGAAGCTCTTTCCATCAAAATATCTCTACCTTTACTAATGGAGCAGATCAACTGTTTTAAAAACTATATAAAAACACGATAGGATTTCTTCTGAAGGAAACAGCATGCTTTGGACTCAATGAAAAATACCAAATGGATCTCTGATGAACTTGACAGCATTATTACAGCAAGAGAAAAGCAATCATTGTTCTTGTTCTTGGGGGGCTGCCAAGTTGGAAACCCTGGTAGGTGCTCTCAGGCTGCAGGGCAGGGCCTGCTGGGCGGTAAACACACCAGCATTCTCTGGAAAATACTGTGTTTGGGCTCTGAGTCCCAGGGTGACCCGCCTGGGGAGCAGGGCTGGCTCTGGTCCTGTGTATTCTCCCTTTCCTGACTGCCCGCTCCCTGTAGCCACCATCCCTTCACCTTTTAGCTGTTATTTCCTCCACTGACATATAATCTGAGACTGTTAGGTACTTGGAAGCTGATTTTCATGGTTAAATATTTATTCCTTTTCTATTTTCACTTTCCCATTAAGATTTACAGAGGCTTGGTCCTAACCATGTGGTTCCTTAGGTATCATAATGAGATGAAGGCATTTCGTAATGTAGCAAAAGCCTCAACTGTTGCCTTTTAAGAAAAGAAAAACATGGGCTTTGATTAGTGTTGTCTGCTGTTACTTTGACAGAAGGGTGGTCAGTCTTTTTTTTTTTTTTTTTAGATTTCATTTTTATTTTTTTATTTTTAGAGAGAGGAGAAGGGAGGATGAAAAGGAGAGAAACATCAATGTGTGTGTGGTTTCCCCCCACTGGGGACCTGGCCTGCAACCCAGGCATGTGCTCTGACTGGGAATCGAACCCAGCGACCCTTGGGTTCGCAAGCCAGCGCTCAGTCCTCTGAGCCACACCAGCCAGGGCAGGATGGTCAGTCTTATCCATGTCAAATCAGTGTAGGAAAATCAAGGAAAAAAGAAACTCCCCCCCACCTCCAGATTTTTCCTTTCCCAGCCCTAATCTAATAAACAAGGTGGGGAACCAACAACGACACCTAGCAAGGTGCAGGAGAGAAGACTGTCTTTGCTGTAGGTCTTTGGTGTGGCACACTGCTTTCTGCCCTGTCACAGTGGCCATACGAGCTCATGGAAATCACACCTCTTGGAACTTCAAATCTCTCAGCTACAAAATGAGGACACGGGTAGGGAGACGCTTTTTTGTTCTTACACCTGCTTTTTCTCCAGAAGACACAATGCCCAGAACCACCTAAACACCCAGCACACAACTATCGGGAGTTTTTAAGAAAGTGAAAACGCCAGGGAGTCTGGACTCCAAATTGCCCACTAGCTCTGGCAAATGCATTCCATTTCCCTTGCAGGAAATTGGGGGAGAGGGCTCTGCCAGGAGAGAATCTCTTCCAGGAGGCAGGTGAGCACAGGCCAGTCAGTGGGCGGTCAGGTCTGATCCTGCAAGGCAAGCTTTTCAGGATAATGTGACATTTCCTGGGGCTTTGCCTCCTTCCTTTCTTAGAGTCTGAATGGCATCCTGGTTCAGGGACACAGCAAAAGAATATCCTGCTTGTAGGTGGAGCCTTCCCAAATTACAAGTGACTAAAGAAAAAAGTTCTCAGACACTCCAGCCCCTGTGCTGCTCTCTCGTCTTCAAAGGCAATGTAAAATTCAGTCTCATGCTCCAGTACCCCTGTCCGTTTTCCTGCTTGAGCAATTCCTTGTGATTTAAGATTTGCTGTGTGAATCTGCTTCTTTATTACTAGACACGCTTTAACCATATCAGCTCTTCTTTCTATTTTCAATGCCATGTTTCAAAGGGAAAGTTCTTCAGCGAATGCAGCATAAGCATCCTATCTGCAAATGTGCAAGTCAGAGAGCGCTGTCCCTCCCCTCCGCAATGTTTCCTTCTCTTTCTCCTAAATATACTGAATTAAAGTGCTTGTGTTAGAAAGACCCCATACAGGCGCTTCAGGTTCCCCCAAACACCCGCAAGAGCACTATTTCTAAGAAAATGGTTAGTCCTCTACAATGAGATATCAGAAAACAAAGTAAAAAGAGTTTAAAATTCGCAGGACTCGAGAAAAAGGTGGTTTATAGAGGCAGCACCAAATTGCGTATCTTCACGCTGCTCTTTTCTATGTTGCCTCTCTGTTGAGAAAATGACTTCTCTCTTGGTCTTTAATCCTTAGGTTCTCCCACAGTGCATTAGAAAAAGAAATGGTGGTGCCAGAGAGAGTCCTTGAGAGCCAAAGTCTCACATCCTTCTTCAGGGGAGGCCGGACAGAGTGGCTGTCGTGCCATCCTCTGTGGCTCGTGGTCAGGCGGGTGGCCTAGACCTCTCCCTCTGGCCATGTTCTCAAAGGAAACCTCCCAGGGCCACACATTTCTCTGACTCCACTACAAAGCATCCAGCTCTGTTAGCAGCACCTGACCCCAAATTCTGGCACACACTTACGTTTTCTAACTTCTCAGATCTTTGTAATCATCGGCACTGTGTCACCTTAAGACAAGCCCCTTTTCTCTACTTTTTCTGGTTATTCCTCTAACACAGGGGTGTCAAACTCATTTTCACCGGGGGCCACATCAGCTGCCTTCAGAGGGCCGAATGCAATTTTAGGATGGTACAAATGCAACTACTCCCTGACTAGGGGCAAGGAGCTCGGCGCTGTCGCCGGGTGGAAACAAGGTGCAGGGCCAGACAAAACAAGGTGGAGGGCCGGATTCCGCCTGCGGGCCTTGTGTTTGCCACCTGTGCTCTAACATGTTTTTTTGCCCACCTGCCCCAGGGCAGAGTGTCAGAGCCATTTAGATTTTGTGTGTGTGTCATTTTTTAAAAATTATTGTTCAAGTACAGTTGCCTCCATTTCCACCCCACCACACTGCCCCGCCCACCACATCCCCACCGAGATCTTTGACTCAAGTCTTGTCCAATTGTTCGGTATCTGCAGAAGCTGGTAGTAGTCTAGTTTTTTGTGTGTTCCTATAGCTAAATTGTCCTCCTGTCCGCTTTAGAGCGGGTCCATCTCTACTGAAAAGGCAAAGCTGCTACAGGATCTGGCTGCAGCCACTTTTTTCTCTCGCTGCCTAAGTTTGTTCTTGTGAATTTTTGCTCATGAATTGCTCTGACCTTTCTCATGCCATGATGTTTTTCTTCCATAAGAATGTTTTCATTTGCTTCTCTTCCTTTTTCTGCTCTGTGTATATATTTTTTTCAAAGCTCCTTTGTCAAATAAATTATCTCAGCCTCAGAAGTGGCCACATGATCACATTTCCTCATTTTTCAATTCTAAAAATAGCATATTTCCTATTTTGATTCAGTTTGCTTTTTAAACTTTGAGTTTTATTTATATGTGCACATTCTTTGGGAATGTGGTGTGACTTTTTGAGTTACAAGTGACAGAAATGCAACTCAGCGTTGCTTAAACAGACTCAGATCTTACTGAGTCACAGAATTAAGATGTTCAAGGGTAAGGGCTCCAAATAAAGCTGGATCCGAAGTCCAAACAATGTATTCAGGACTCTCTGTTTGCCCCGGTCCAGAGGGTGGGTCCTGGGAATGGGTCTTTCAGTGCTAAAACCAGGAGCGTCCCAGACAAACTGGGTTGGGTTGGTCACCCTACCTCTCTGCCTCTGTCCCTGTAGGGTCTCCCTGAGGCAGGTCTTCCCCCACCTGGTGTCAGAGATGGTCAAAAGTAGCTGCAGGTGTTTGTTTCTGACAGCTGGCACTTCTAGGGGAAAAGAAAGCCGTTTGCCTGGTAGTTCCAGCAACAGTCAGGGGAGTCCTCAGACTGGTTCTGCCCTATCCCTAAATAAATCAGGGGCATGAGGACTGCTGGCCAGCCTTTCTCGGGTTGCTCGCTCACACCAGAGCTAGAGGCTAGGGGCGGGCTCCAGCGGAGGACAGTTACATGGCATGATGCTGGGCAAGCAGGAGCACGGGCCACCGCAGGATGGCACCTTGTCCTGGAGGCGGTGTTGTTTTGACCACCTGCACCTATCAGAGGGGCAAGATTTAATGCAGCGATTTTCAACCTTTTTCATCTCATGGCACGCATAGAGTAATTACTAAGATTCTGCAGCACACCGAAAAAAATCTGCTATTATATTTTTTGCTGATCTGGCAAAAAATAGGTGTAATTTTGATTCACTCACTCTGGCAGCTATTGTTGTGTTGGCTGTTGTCATTTTTTTATTTGACAATCTAAGGGAAAAGAGGTCAGTACCTCCGACTAAATAGTCAGGTACGGCATGTTTTAAAAATTCTTGTGGTACATTGGTTGAAAATCGCTGATTTAATGAAATCTGTAAGCATTTGAGCTATTTAACTTGGAGAATACCAATTACATTGCTTTTGTGGAAGTGGCATGAGCTCATTAAGCATACTGCTTTTCCCTCATAAACACATTTTTTTAAAAAAAGATTTCATTTATTTATTTTTAGAGAGAGGGAAAGGGAGGGAGAAAGAGAGGGAGAGAAACATCAGTGTGCGGTTGCCTGTAGCACGCCCCCTACTGGGGACCTGTCTGGCAACCCAGGCCTGTGTCTTCACTGGGAATTGAACCGGCAACCCTTTGATTTGCAGGCCCACACTCAATCCACTGAGTTACACCAGCTGTGGTATAAACACATTTTTAATAATGTTCCTTTATTATATTTGAATAGTCTGCAAAAGTATTTCTTATACATTAGCTCCTTTAATTTTTATAAGAACTTTATAAGAGAATTACTGTTTCCGTTTTGCAGATGAGAAAATTTAAGATTAAAATATGTGACAAATATTACATATACCTAGCAAGAAATGAGAATAAAAGGAATCTAGGAGAAGTAATACTAATGATATACATTTACATTAAATCAAACTTAGTTTTACAAATTCTTTAATTAATTATTGCAGTGCAAGTGTTCAGAAGATGAAACTTAGCTAATTGTAAGTCTTATTAAGTTTATGGAATGATTATATAATTGGACCCACCCAAGAATACCCTCCTGTTCCTCATGTCTTTTTGGTATTTAGCCCACTTCCCCAGAACTTCAGCTTTTTCATGAGCAGAAGGTATGGAAAGATGAGGGAACTAATGTTCACTGAACATTTGCCTGTGGGCCTGAATTACCTCAATTTAATCTTCCCAAGAATTTTGTCTGGTTGGTAATTAAAGCCCTATTTTACAAATGTGAAGATAGGACCAGGGCTTGAGTATGTGCCCTGCGGCAAAAGCAGGAAGCACACCTCAAATTCAGCAGGCTCAAAACTCACCTCTTACACTCACTCTCGTGTGCCCCTGAATTCAGCACCATCATCTGTTAGCTCAGACCTACCAGCTGGCTTCTGTCTGTCTGGTTCTCATCACCCTGATCCCTGTCGATTCGCCTTTCCCTGGGTCTTGGGTGCCAGAGTCAGAGAGAACCAGGCTGGCATCCTAGCTCCTCCATCACCACCACGTGACCTGACATTTAGAAATCGGCCTGAGAGTAGCAGCGTAGCAGAGATGTTGAAAGCACATACCCTGGAGCCAGTCTGCCTGAATCTGAATCCTGCTTAGCCATTTACAAGCTGTTGACCTTGGATAAGTTACCTAAATTTGGGGGCCTCAGTTTCTCATCTATAAAATAGAGGAATTAATATTTATATCAAATATGTGAGACTTAAGTCAGTTGGACCAGTGCCTGCCATGTATTTTACGTGTTCGTGTTTATAATTGTTGTTGTTATTATTGAGCACGAGGCTGCTCTAGGTACTGGGATACGGTCATGAATAAGACAAATAAGGTCCCTACTTTCATGGAGTATATATTTAGAAGTGGGAAGTGGATAAAAAGAAGTAGACAGACAAGATAATTAGAAATTGTGGTAAGTACTAAAAAGAAAATGGAGGCTGATACAGGAAGGGACCTACTTTAAACGAGGCAGGTCAGGAAAGGCTTCTTGGTGAAAGCAGCATGTGAACTACACTTCTGTACAAGGATGAGCCAGCCATGCACTTGGGGAAGAGGCTCCAGGCAGAGGGCAGAGGGGTTGCCAAGGTCCTGAGGGAGCAAGAGCTCCCCCTGCTCAGCAGTGGGAAAGCAGCCCTGTGGCTGTGCCTGAGGCTGAGCGAGCAAAGGTGAGGGCAGCACCAGGCGTGCGGTGGGCAAGACCTCAGAGATGACATGGCCCGGCAGTACCCCATTCCTAGGGTTATTTACAGAAGCAACCAGATAAGGTGTGCAAGTGTTTGGCGTGGTGCCTGCTACAGAGTCAACAGTCAGTAAACTGGACCTGCTTCTGGCCTCCTCTCCATCTGGAGCTGCCCTCCATCTCTCTCCATCTCTCCAATTTCTTTCTAAGTGCTTTCCCTGACTCCGTCCTGAGCCTGTTCAAACCCGTTCTCCGCAGGATGGCCTTCATAAAAATGCACCTCGACCACATGATCACATCTCTCTCCTTCTTAGAAGCTTTCTGTGGATCCTTGTCACCTCCAGCGTGACACTGTAGCCCCTTCACTGGGCACAGGATGCTCATTGCAGTCTGGCCCTTGGCCTTCCAGTGCCTTCTCTCACTATGTGCCGCACCCCATACTGTACTCCAGCTCTGCTAGATGGCTTGTGGGTTCCAAATGAGCCACTTCTACCTTCTGCCTTGACCCATGCTAGTCCCTCTGCCAGGAGGCTCTGGAATGCTCTGCCACCCTCCTTCCTCATCTGACTGATGTGCTTTGCTTTTGCAGTTCAGCTTAGACTCACATCCTCTGAAAAGCCTTTCCTAATTCCTGCTCCTGTGGGCTCGCTCCTCCTGTACCACACTGTACTCTTCTTAGTCTCACAGTGCTGTTCGTGTTCCTGTGGCCCTCCAGACTGGGCTTCACAGGCAGCACCTGCACAATTCCTGGCACACGAGCAATGCTCAGTACAATGGAGTCTCAGCTTGCATTCATTTACCTTGAACAAATTCAACTGTATTCACACACACACACACACACACACACACACACACACATGCATGTGCACACACACACACAGTATGCAAGTTTAAATGGTTTCAGCCATCCTACCCTGCCCTCCATTGCACGCAGTGAGTCTGGGATCCAGAGTGAGCGTGAAGCAGGTCCTGCTCATTCACATGCTGAGTCTTGGCTCCCATGGCTGACTAATGTGAAGATGCAGTGTTCATCTCACAGCTCCTCAGCCTGAGCCAACTGCTTCATCTGGTGCGCATTATAAGAATCCACTCTGGACCAAGATTAAAGAGGAAATTGGCCGTGTTGGAAATTGGGGACTCTGTGTCATTTTAATGTGACACATTCCCAAGGGATTCCTCCAGAGGAATTTTGACTGTATGTTATTTTCCTTTACACATTGACTTTGCAACCTAATCTCTAAATATGTGTTGAATTTCTAGAACAGTTAGTAATTAGCAAAGTCAGTGCACAAATTCAGATAGTTTTACTTCTATTCCTGTATTCTGTCCCTGATCCACAAGGCAATATATAGAATCACTGTTTTCTAAAAGTCATTTTTACTAGTCAGGCAGATGGGGCCCGAGTGCTATGAAGAGATAATTATGGAAGACTGAAGTCTTGGAACAATTTGTCAGAATTTTGATTCTCTCACGGAACTTCTGGCTAGGCTTCCAGCATTTTTAGAAGGTTATTATGGTGCCAAATGTGCTAAAGGGCATAGCTTTTATAATCCCTCTTTGAGAAACTTTGATTTAAATGGATCATTTTGTTCTCAAGCTCCCAGGCCCTCCCCCCATTTCTCCCTGTATTTGGATCTCTCTCCCTGCAGCTCCCTTTGGAACCTGCTGAGGCCCCCCACCACCCCCCCCCCCGGCCCCCTGCCCCCACCTCCCCCTCCCCACTAACACTCTTCTCCAGAATCCCCGTGACTGGCACCAGCCTTCTCCAAGCCAGCCTGCCCTCCTCTTGCAGGCTCCCGTATCTAATCAGCACATTCTGCACATTCTGTCGGGGATAGGTTTCTCGGGAGTATCACCCTCCTTATTCCCATCACTACCGCTCTAACTCTGGCCCATGGTGCTTCTCAAGTAGGTTGTTCAACCCTCCCAAGTGTCCTCTCTGGCCCAGGTCTCCCTTTTCAGACCATTCTAACACTCTTGACATATTTTTCTTTTTAAGGCATAGCTCTAAGAATAACTTCTCAATCCCAAAAGCTTCAGTGAGTTTCAACAGCTTTTTGAATTATTCAGTAAAAACACTTCAACATGGCGTGTTGAATATCAGTATATCCCTATTGAATTTCACCTCAATATCACAAATATCACCCCACCATCAATTCCTACTGCTGTTTTCCCCAAAAGGGACACTCAAGAAAAGCCACCATGCCTTTGGTGCTTTTCTGCAGATCATTCTCTTTACGGGGCCAGTCTCCTCTGCCTTCCCATTTAAATAACGACCCTAATAGGTCCGCAATCAGTGGCGTGTCATTTAGGAAGCTCTCCCTGCTTCTTTTCTCAATTGTACACCCTTGTAAACCTTTGTAGTAACTCTTTCATGTCATTTTTTAATCTTGGTATTATAATGATGAATGTAAATATATATCCTTGACTGGGCTATAATTATAATCTCTTTGGAGTCTTTCATTTTTAGCAGTCCAACAAGCAAGCAACCAGTGAGATAAAAATAAATATTTACTGAATATTGAATTAAGTCACATGGAAATAATTTAAGAACTTTTTTTATTGATTATGCTATCACAGTTGTCCCAGTATTTGCCCCTTTACCTCCCTCTACTCAATACCACCCACTCCCTCAGGCTGTCCCCCACCCTTCCATCTTAGTTCATTTCCATGGGTCATGCATATAAGTTCTTTGGCTACCCCACTTCTTATACTTGCTCTTAATCTGCCTATCCACCTGCCTCTTCTATAACTACTAATTTGTACTTCTTAATCCCTTCACCTTTCCCCCCATTCCCTCACCTCCCCACCCCCCTTCCACCTGGCCACAATTCCACTGATCTCCATGTCTATGATCCTGTTTCTGCTCTGCCTGTTGGCTTAGTTTGTTTTCTAGATTCAGTTGTTGATAGTCATTTATTTGTTGCCCTTTTAATGTTCATAGTTTTTATCTTCTTTTTCTTATATAGTTCCCTTTAACACTTCATATAATAATGGCTTGGTAATGATGAACCCCTCTAGTTTTACCTTGTCTGGGAAACACTTTATCTGCCCTTCCATTCTAAATGATAGCTTTGCTGGATAGAGTCATCTTGGATGTAGACTTGGAATACTTCTTTCCAGCCCCTTCTTTCCTGCAAGGTTTCTTTTGAGAAGTCAGCTGACAGTCTTAGAGGAACTCCTTTATAGGTAATTATCTACTTTTCTCTTGATGCTTTTAAGATTTTATCTTTAACCTTTGGCATTTTTTAAGGTTTTTATTTATTTTTAGAGAGAGGGGAAGGGAAAGAGAAAGAGAAGGAGAGAAACATCAATGTATGATTGCCTCTCACCTGCTCCCTACTGGGGACCTGGCCTGCAACTAAAGCATGTGCCCTGACTGGGAATCGAACCGGTGACCCTTTGGTTCACAGGCTGGCACTCATTCTACTGAGTCACACCAGCCAGGGCTAACCTTTGGCATTTTAATTATGATGTGTCTTGGAGTGGGCCTCTTTGCATTCATCTTGTTTGGGACTCTGTGCTTCCTGAACTTGCACGTCTATTTCCTTCACCAAATTAGGGAAGTTTTCTTTCATTACTTTTTCAAATAGATTTGCAATTCCATCCTCCTTTTCTTCTGGCATGACTGTGATGGCAATTCGTTGGAACACTTGAAGTTGTCCCAGAGGCTGCTTACGCTATTCTCATCTTTTTGGATTCTTTTTTCTTCTTCTTGTTCTGATTGCTTGTTTTTTGCTTCTTTATGTTCCATATCATTGTTTTGATTCTTGGCTTCATCCACTCTACTGTTGTTTCCCTGTAAATTGTTCTTTATTTCAGCTAGTGTATCCTTCTGCCTGGATCTTTTTATGTGCTGTTGAGGTCCTCACTAAGTTTCTTGAGCATCCTTATAAACAGTGTTTTGAACTCTGCATCAGATAGATTATTTATCTCCCTTTTGTATAGTTCTTTTTCTGGAGTTTTGATCTGTTCCTTCATTTAGGCCAGGTTTCTTTATCTCCTCATTTTGGCAGGCTCCCTGTGTTTGTTTATATGTATTAGATAGAGCTGCTATAACTTCCTTTCTTGATAGCATGGCCTAATATAGTAGGTGTCCTGTAGGGTCCAGTAGCACAGCCTCCCCTATCACCCAAGCTCAAGTACTTGAGGTGTGTCCTTTGTGTGAGCTGAGTACACCCTCCTCTTGTAGTTGAGACTTGGTTGCTATTGGTAGGTCAGTGGGAAGGATTTACCCAGTCCAGTCAGCTGCAAGGATTTGCTGTGACCTCTGACCACCAACCTCCACCCTCCATGTAGGACCAGCTCTGCCGGGGCAGGGTGGTGGTACACCAACGTGGTCTGTAGCTGTCCACTGGGTATGTAAGTCCTGAGGTTTCCTGTGTGGTGCAGACCAAGGTCAGCCCCACCTGTGTTTTGCCCAGGGCCACCTTGCCTGGGCTATAAAGCAATCTGAGATGGCTGCTACTGTGCTGGCTTTGGAGATTCTCAGGCAAAGCGAAGCTGTGGATCTAGGCTGGCTGCTGCTAGTGCCGGAATTAGGACCACTTAGCCAGAGATAACGGGGGCTGGAGGCTCACCGAGGCTGGCTGTTGCTTGTTTGATAGGATTTAGAAAGTTGTAAAGCATGATCCAAGACCTGCCATTCACATAGAAAAGTCATGGTTAACAGTTTGGGTGAGCCCCTAAGCTGGGTGGGACAGAGTTCAGGGGATCTCCAGGGCAAGGTAAACAGTATTAGCCAGGTTGATAGATTCTCAGGTATGGAATCCACTGACCAGCTCTTTGGCTCTTTTGGGAGAGGGTTCAGAAAAAGGACAATGGCTTCTGCCTGCCTTTCTGTCTGGGAGAAAGCTGTCCCCTGGCTCTCGCTCTGATGCCAGGCACTTCAGTTCCACCCTGTGTGCCACTGGTGCCTTTCAAGCTACTACTCTGCTGCTGGAGATCAGAGAGAGTGAGTCTGAGTAAGTCGGTGTGTGAGTTCTTTAAGAGGAGCTGCTTGGGACTATAGAAGTTTCTTCCATCCACTAAATCACCACAGGTTTCTGCAGTTAGAAGTTGTGGGGAGTTACCTTCCTGGCATTGGAACCCTGGGCTGGGGGCCTGGTCTGGGGCTGGGACTCCTCACTCCCAAGATATGCTTCCCAAATTTTTATCCACCACATATAGATGTAGAACCAGCCTGTTCCACATTTCCATCCCTTCTACGAGTCTGATGGATGAGGCTTCTTTAATTCCATACTTGTCAGACTTCCTCAACTTGATTTCTGATGGTTCTGAGTGATGGCTATTCTATAATTTAGTTGTGATTTGATGTGGTTGTGCAAGGAAGTGAGCCGTATTTACTTATGCCTCCATCTTGACCAGAAGTGGAAATAATTTTTAATATGCCCTTTAGCACTGCTGCCCAGTCAGCTGCATATTGCCATCGCCTCCATACTACCCCCATCACGAGAGAGAGAGAGAGAGAGAGAGAGAG
>VMDR010013578.1:0-24788 GCA_007922815.1 Macrotus californicus | reverse complement strand
GGGAAGTTTGAGGGGAAAACGATGGAAGTAACTGACTGGGAGAGGTGATAACATGTGCCACTTCAGTTCATCTGAAGAACGAGTACAACATCCAATCAGAGATGTCTACCAGGCAACAGACAGGAAATTCATTACGCTCATGAGAACAAACTGAAAAAAAATTGCTTTCTATATAACCTCTCAAAAACTTCTATAAGGGCACTGCTTTGGTGCTCCAAATTTCCCTGCTCTTATTCTCAGATAAAAACATAATCAAATTAGTTGAATTTCTTTCTTATCTTTTCATAAAAATTAAATTTATACTTTACTAAAAATATGAGCTTAGAGAAATACAAATTAAAAGACGAATTTTTCAGAAAAATAACCATTGCCCTGGGTGAAGTGGCTTGGTTGGTTGGAGCACTGTCCTGTAGCTGAGGGGTTGCAGGTTCAATTCCCAGTCAGGGAATATACCTGGGTTGTGGGTTTGATCCTCGACCCCAGCATATGATCCCCGGCCCAGGCATTTGCAGGAGGCTACCATTTGATACTTCTCTCTTGCATCAATGTTTCTCTCTCTCCCTTCCTCTCTCTCTCTAAAAGCAATGAAAAAATGTCCTCTGGTGAGGATAAAAAAAGGAAGAAAAAGAAAAACAACCCCTTTTATTGTGATACTCAACAATAAAAGACACTACTAAAATTCTCCTAATCTGTTTAGCAAGGGGGCAATCCATAATAAACATAATAGAAAATTAGTAGGAGGTAAAAGAAAGGAGGAAAACAAATGAGAAAGATGAACGTGTACGCATGACATTCCTGGCAGGAATGTGATTTAACTGTTAAGTCCGGAAGCTTTTAACTGATCTTCCACACGACATCTGTGCATTTACACTCACCACTAGCACAAGGATTTGTGGCAGTTTGTGCAAATACATTCAACACAAACAAATAAATGAGAAATGTGAGACCAGTGAAGAACACATACAGGAAGGAAAATCATGCCAGAAGTGAGATCAGCACACACATGTGTGCTGTGTAAGCCTCCACAGCTCACTAGAGACGTCTGCAAATTTGGCTCTCATCTTCCTAGTCATCAACGCAAAGAAGAAACTACAGCCCAATATAAGAGTCATAATAGCCTCAAGATTGTTTTTAGAAAGTAGAATTCCATCTCCAGGTCTCTCAAAGATGAGGTGGTGTGGTGTATCAGGTGACCTCCTCAAATCTCTGTCCCAGACACAACAGTGAATGGCACCCAGCTGTTTGCTGCAACATCCATCACTGAAGGCCAGGGATTTAACAACAGTCTATAAACAGGTTTTCGAGTAGCTAGACAGCAGGGAGTTCGAGGTACGAATCCTTCTAAAAGGAGGTCTGTCTCTGGTGTAATGTTGAGGTGCCTGTGTCCTTTAGCAATAAATAGCTGGAGCAGAGGATAGGGTTAAAGTCCTCTTTTAGAAAACTAAAGAGCTTAATGAACACATCACACAGCACACACATGGATTTGTAGAAGATACTCCATGAAAAATACTGTGCGATTAGCAAAAAGATGAGCTTTGGAGTTAGACTTGGCTTCAAATCCTGGTTTTGTTACTTATTGCTGTGTGGCCTAGAAAAATCACTTAACCTTTGTGAGTCTGTTTCCTTTATCTATATGCAAGTTGAAATGAGATAAAAAATGTATAGTGCTAGCTAGTCTAGTGCTGGCTATGTGGACATAATAACCGAGGGGGTGCAGGGCAAAATACCAACAGTATACGTGATATTCAGGGGAGGGAAATACAGAATCTATACCCAGCAAAGAAAGACCTATGAACACTGTCGCACAGCTGAGTGTGACGCCAAGAGAGCACACTTCTGTCGACGGGGCCGCATCACATTCCTCCAGAGCGCTGGTGGGTTGAAGACACAGTTTTAAGCCAAGATCTTTTTTGCTTCCTTCTGTTGCATATAATTAGTCAGTGTTCAGTGTATGTTATAAGTAGGAAGAACCTATACATCAAATGATAAAGGCCAATAAAACAACTCATTCATCTAATTTCTAAGTAACCACCTACATATCACTTCTGTATGTCATCAAGTTTAAGATGCAGCCAAAAGAACACTCATGATAAATGACTTAATTATAAACCTATACTTGCCAGGAAACAGATTTTAATTTAATGAGCAACATAAAAAATAACCAGAGCCTATTCTCAATAGTAACTACTCATTTTGTTCTACGGCAGGTGTACACAACGCACTTAAAAAGCAACATCTGCTCTCCTTACAGATAACTTCACCTAAGGAAAAAAGAGAAATTCCTGTTTCTCCCCAAAATGCTTTAAAAGTCAAAAAAGCACAACCAGATGTGGTTATTTACGAGTGTTTTTCTTCTTTACAGGCATCTTACTTAAGAATCATAACACTTAAAATACTGTATTTTTATTTTCATTCAATTAGCCTTTTTTGGCTGGTCACCTAACCTATTTTCTGGTCATCTCTCCTAAATTATATTCAGTCCACCCCAGCCCTGGGTTAACCACGCTTCTCAGTCCAGAGTATACTATTAGTATCGGTCTGTGCGAGCACCTCCCTTGTATAGACTGGGATTTTTTTACTATATTTTAATCACCCCCACCTTTATCTTCAATTCTCATTCTCTCCTCCTATATGAGCAAACACTTAATTTTCTGGCATCTGTCTTTGGGTAGGAATTATTTATTTGAAAAATATAAAGTGTTATTTTGTGTATATACATGCTTTAAAATTTTCTAAGTGGTAATGTACGATGCATAGCCTTCTTTTCTTTTTCACTAAATCATCTCTCCAAACAGGACCCATGACGCAGTAAGGCCCTGCAGCTCAGACCAGACGGTTGCATTGTACTCCAAACCATGAGCCTGCGACCTCCAACAACGCTGCTTCATCCCAAGGTGACCTCCAGATGAATTAAAGTATAAGCGTAAGGCAGCGAACAGAAAAAAAGTATCAGGTCGGAGATTAATCCTATGGCTCTGAACCCTAAAAGCATAAACTGCAAGGTTAAAAAAAAAAGAAAATGTGATATATTTGAAAAGCTCAAAATTAAGGTCTCCGTCAACATAAAGCCTGAAATCAAGCCACGATAGAAAAAAGCCAACTAATGAGCATATAAAGACACGCTTAACTTCATTAGTAATCAGAGTCATGTAAATTAAAATGAAATATCACTTTACACCCATCACTTTGGAAAAATGAGAAAGTCTAAATCTATAAAGTCCTGGCAAGGAGCATTCATTGACTCTCAGTGGGATATAGACTCTCCAGGAAGCAATCTGGCGGCACTTAGGACTTCCAGAACGCGTGTTCTCGATGGCACTGCAGGTCTAGTCCTGAGTACGAACACCGGGAGGGCAAAGGTGTCCCTCACACAGTTCTGTCTGTGGTAGCGGAAAAGAGGAGACAATCCACTTCTTTTTTATGTAATATAAAATTGTGCAGACCCAGACTATGACAATATATATCTCTCGTCTTGATAAACTTTTTAAAAAACAGTCTGTCATAAACTTCTGTAGAAAATTAGAGCATGCCTACAAACCTGAAGTACTAAACAAAAATATCTCACATTTGTGAATATTTATTATATTCCTATAGAATCAAAGGAATTTTTCTTAAATTAACTAAATGCTCAATATGAAAACCCTAAATATTTCATTCAATCTATATAATATTATTTAAATATTATGGCAATGTACTTTGAGACTGTATTTGAGAAATTTAGAAAAAGTTATTACCCTGTAGCTATGATGTGATAATCAAATGATAAGAAAGTTGAGTTCTCTAAGGTTATACTGGTTGTTTAACAACAAAATGTTCCTATTTTTATTTCCCCATGCTGCCTTAAAAATAAGCATACTAATCAGGTCCCAAGAATTATCACATACAGATGCTGGAAGCTGAACAAGGCACAATACTCTGAGTACTCCAAGGGCTTTAAAGAAAGCTTTGATGGACACTGTTGTTCGCGTCTCGCTTTGTTACAGAGTTCACACACGCGTGTGGCTCTGGAGTCAGGGAAAGTTCCCCAGGTGCCTGAGTTTTAAATAAGACAGCAATTTGGTCACCCTGGGAAATTAGGAAAAAACTTGAACTATAAATATGGAACTCATTTTTCTATAGCATCTCTTCACATATTTTTCCAAATTTTACATATAAATCTGAAACAAATAACACTTGGGGGATAAAAGCCCACAAATATTTGCTGCCTACACTGCTCCTAAGAAACTACTGTCCTGAAGTATGCTTTAAGTACAAAGAGTCCTTGCCCAAAGCCTCCATTTTCACACACACAGAAACATTCACCTAACACGGAGGCTACCAAGAGAGCCACATCCAGAGGAGGGGAGAGCTGAGGCGGGGAGGGCCTGTGCAAAATGCAGGAGAGGCTCTGGGCAAGGATGGCAATTTGAGAGGCCCAGGCAGACTGGGATGTGGGGCTTTGTTCCATCAAAAGGTCGTTTGAAGCACAGTATTTTATTTTTGTAGTAGGGTATTGAGTTCTGAGATCTCTGATACACCCCAGGGAACCAGCAAAAGCTGGTCTCAGCACTGTGCCAGCCCCCTGCCAGGTCACTAATGAAAGTGGAGAACTGTGAGTGCACCCAAATAAAACACAGGAAAAGGCGAAAAAGGACTCCGAGCTGGGTCCGTTCCTTTTATTTCAGAGGAGCAACCTTTTCTGTACTTAGGGACTAATGAGTCACGAACAGGAGGTGGGAACAAATCACACAGTGCGTTACAGGGAGGGACAACACAGGTTGGGCTTTGTGTTCGCGAGCCAGTTCAGTTTTCAGAGCATTTCCCAGCAAGGACCAAAAGCAAGTTGAACAAAGGAAACGGAGCAGTTAGATACTTGAAGTGTCTCCATGAATGCTCTAGAGAATTGGGTGCTTCGGAGTCGGAGTGATGGTGGAGGTGGGGGGAGGGTATAGGCAAGGGGCCCGGGGAAATCAAATAAAGATGACTTTATCTGAAAAGTACATGAATTTTTTCCACTGTTGTTACTTTGAACTTTATCTTTTCTAAGGGGTATGAACTCCAATCCCTCAGCAGACTTTTAAAGGGAGAGCAGAAATAAAGCCTAAGAAGGTCTTTTATTTCTCCATCCTCACCAGTTAATTAAGAAGAGCCTTTACAGCGTTCAAGGTTTTAATTGCCTTCTCCCCCTTCCCACCCCCTTCTTTAGTTACACCCACAGAGCAACCGAGCCAGAACAACACAGATATCTGAAGCTTCTCTCAAGGAGGAAAGACACCACCAGCAGTTACCCTAGACATTCTCTGTCCCTGCTTCCCTCCAACTTTTACCCCCTCCCTCCTCCCTCCTCCCCCCCAGCCAGCTCTCCACGTCTCTTAGGTGTACACATCCCACAGCATTACTGGTGCAGAGACAGGAAGCTTCCCTGTATGATCGACCGATTGCAGTAAATGCTGCAGCATGAGAAAGTTCCCAATAATCTGAAGAAAAGGAAGAAGAGAGAAAAGAAAGGGGAAATGAGATATTAAACAGAGGAAAGATGGGTTGAAGAAGCTAAATCTGTAAAAACTAAATAGAAAAATGAGATACTTTAATGAAAAATAACAGGAATCCAATAAAAATTTTGATTTATTTCCATATACCTTAAGAATCAAGAATTTTAATTCTTTTATCTTTATTTACTATAATGACATGTAGGCCAATAAAAGATGTTTTTAGGCCCAGGATTGTTTCTGAAATTTTCTGCCCCTCCCAAAACTTAGATCAAGGACATCACCATTAATCTCTCTTCGACCCATAGAGAAATAAGATCGTTGATCTGATTTGGAATTCTAACAATAAATTCAGAGTATGCTTGCTAAGGGCCCTGTAATAGTAAATAATAAACTATTTTTAAGTAATTAAAAATAATACCAGCCCCTATTTATTTAATATCAACAATGGGCTGGTATTTATTCATGACCTCTAATCTTTGTAACTAAGATGCAAGTCAGACATTACCAGGTATTATAATGAGGATACCATACAGTAAATGACCTGCTCAAGGCCACATAAGCTTAGTCAGTGATAAAGCCAGGATCCGAATGCATTTTTTCCTGATACCAAAGCCTACCTCTTTCTATTAAACCACAGAGGAAACTGAGTTGTAGCAAGACCCTTTAACATTTGAACACTTAACATTTCACATTTCCAGATTTTTCAAGCTTCATACTATAATAACCCAGAGTTTTCTACAATCAACAATTTATCAGATAGATGAGTAATAATAAAAAATCATAATGAGAACAACATTTTTGCTAATTAAAGTGGACTGGCTGTAGGTGATCTCCAGGTTGTACTTCAGCAGCTGGGTAAGTTTCCACAGGATCTCAGAACCCAGCTACTCTGATTATTTAGACTAGAATTGGACCCCAAGCCCTCACCTAATACACAGGTTCAGAATGCAATTCTAGGATAGGCTTGCTACCCAAAATAAAGAGAACTACCACACGAATGGAACCTCTGAGTAACAAGGAACCTTAGGGAATTCGTAAATTGTACCGACTTTGCGTCTCTTAATGCCTCTGTAACTCTGAACCTTCAGGAAGCCTCAGAAGTATAATTCCCTGAAAAGGGCCCTAGACTGGAAGCTAATTTCAGCAGAATTTGGACCTTCTCCATCATTAACATCCCTCCAGTTAAATGGTATCCCTATCCAAGATTAGTACATTTCCCTGTGCTCTGTCCCCATCCCTTCTGGAGTTACTCTCATCTCCAATTTTTCTGACCCTACATCAACCTCTTTGCCTCCCTTGTTTCCTTCCTATCAGCAGTTAAACATGCCTAGGCCCACCACATACCTCCCCCAGCCCATATCTCCTTCGTGCACTGGCTTCAGTCTCCTCTCTTCTTTAGAGCCAAAATACATGAAAGCATGACCTGCACCTGCTGATTCCATCCACTCTCCTCCCGTTTCTGCTTGAACCAAATTTACTGAACGCTTGCAACCACCAGTCTACCAAACAGGCTCTCAAAACTTAACACCTTTTAGTTGCAAAAGTCAATGGTCTTCTTAGTCTTCATTTTACTTGACCTCTGGATGCAATTCAAAACCATTAAACGCTCTCTTCATTTTGAAATGCTCTCTTCCATTGACTTCCAAAACCCATACACTACTGATTTTCCTCTTGCTTCTCCAGCCCTTCCTCTTCAGCTCCTTGAAGAAACAGACCTGCAAGAACGTTGCCATGTTAGGCCCTCTTTTCCCTACGGGCATTCTCCTCTGACAATTTCAGCTGCTACCTTGATTTTAATCCACCCAGCTCTACTCTGAAGAATACCAAATTGATACACTCAAGGCTAAACCTGTCTCCATCCCTGGAAATGTGGACTCCATCCAAAGAATGGAAGATTCACCAAGGAACAAAAGACATGATTCCTGCAATTTCCAAGTTCATTGTCTAATTCATCCTCTTGGAGGTCTCAAGGCACCTCCAACTGAAAATGTCAAAAGGTGAAATAGGTATGTGCCCCCACGCCTAAAAAACAAAAGCCATTCTTCCCACTCTATTCCTCACCTCAATGAATGCCACCACTTTTCACCCTTTTAACTGAGAACCCTGGGATTAATTCTTGACTCCTCCCCTCCCTTTCTCCAATCAATCACAACATCGTAATGTATTTCCCTCCTAAACATCTCTATATAAAATCTTTTCTCAGCATGCCCCAGTCACTACTCAAATCCAGGCAACCATCCTTTATTTACCTGTATTACACCCAACAGCTTCTTAACTGGTCTACCTGCAGGCTGACTACCCAGCATTCATTACACACAGCCACATACCACACAGCATCACACAGGCCACCAACATTGACACTGAGCTATAGCAGGGGCTCAATATATTTTTGTTGAATGGATGAATCTATCAATTAATCAATCAACAAATCAAACAACCAATTCAGAGTCCAAGGGCTAGCTTTAATGTTTCCTGAAAAAATCTTCTAGAAATTGAGAGGTAACTGTTTTCGGGGAAAAAAATGTATTGCCCCCAATTTTGTCTTTTTGTTGTTGTGCTGCTCCAGATTACACACCCTGGGGAGGTGCATCAGACTGGATATATCTTGAATGCTGTGTGGGACCCATATTTAAACCTGCTGTGTAGCATCACCAGGTATTTCTATAGTAGCGGTTCTCAACTGGAAATGTTTTTGCCTCACGGAGGGTGTTGCTCCTGGCATCTAGTGGACAGAAGCCAGGGAGGCTGCCCAATATCCTACAATGTACAGAATAGTCCCCCTCAGAAAGGAATTATCCAGCCCAAAATGTCAAAAACACCCAGGTCTATAGTTACAAAAACAAGGCACTACCATAGTAACACTAGCTCTCAATGCTACCCCGGGACATCACATTAAGATAATAAACTTGTTCATTTCCTCTGTATAATAAAATATGACACATTCCACTTGAGTAAAAGTTAATGGGTTTTTCAATTTAAAAAATGGAAATAAAATTTAAATAATGGCTTAACATTCCAGCTCTGGGGATAAAATATATACATATTTATAACAAGTTCTAATATGAGTTATTTCTTTATTGAAGGGTTTCTTTCTCTACTTACAACAAAAATAAACACAATAACAAAATTTCTCAACATGTATGTGTACACACACACAACAGTTTATCTTTGCTTTTTTTATGGCTTTGAAAAACAAAAAGATTATTTCTCCCTCACATCCCCTCTCTAGTTCCTCCACTCTATTTAACCAAACATAACATAGTTGGGAAATATGTTTTATTGTCTGTTGTACTTATTGATGTTTCCTATTCCTAGGATAAAAAATAAATTAAGTGGAATTCTTTATATTTGTCTCAGAAAACAAAAACCCTAAATCAAGATGCTTCACTTATATCAGGGGTGTCAAACTCATTTTCACCAGGGGCCACATCAGCCTTGGTGGCCTTTGGAGGGCCGAATGTAACTTTAGGACCGTATACATGTGACTACTCCTTAACTAGGGGCCAGGAGCTCGGCGCTGCCGCCCGGATAGAAACAAGGTTCTGAGCCAGATAAAACAAGGTGGAGGGCCGGGTTCAGCCCGCGGGCCTTGTGTTTGCCACCCCTGACTTATATGAACAGAACTGATCATTGTGGACAGTCGAGAAAGAAGAAGTATTCTCTATTTTTATCTCAACCGAGTGGCCATCAAACCAATGCCAATGAGTGAAAATTCTAATGGCTTTTCTACTGTTAACTGTCTTCTGAGGTACCACATTCTTCAGGCACCTCCTTAGAGGACAAAATTTTTAAAAATTCCCTAAGAGCCATATTAACGTGACAGAGACTTTATAAAGTGAACCCCTGACTTAAAAATCTACCAGAGCAAGGTAATTATTTCCAGGTCATGTTAGTGCTAAAGGACACTGAGTCTTCAACTAAGTACTTTGCCCTCACTGGACTCCATAAACCAGACCTGGGCCAGGTTTCTGCACAGCCTTATAAATGGTTAGGCATTATTTTGGCTCTGACCTTCAGTGACATTCTATCAAAGAATAATTTATGTCTGCATTTCAATGTTCTCTTTTTCTTTTACTCATGTTGAAATTTAGCTGTTACTAGTTTATATGTAATTGATGGTGACACCATACATTGGCTGCTAAACTATGCTTTCTGTTTTTCCAATCTGCATCAGATAGACCAGGCACATCCATGCTGGGGATTGTGGGAAAGCATCTGTTCTTCAGATGAGAAATTAGACTCCTCGGGCAACGCTCTTGGAGACACCACCACACTCAAACCTCAGCCATGGCGCTGTTTCATAAGCAATCATCTAGGTTAAAAGAAGAGAAGGCGTCTGAGTAGACCAGAGAGAGGCTTTCAGAAAAGGCTGAAACGCTCACCTTGAAACTATCTGCACACAGACTAGGGATACCCCTCTTAGTAGACCCTTCAAGGGCCTGGGGCTCAGATTCTGATAGACACTTAAAACCAAACGCAGCTATTCAAACATTTGCCCGTATCTGAAAAGTACCTTGAGTGCTCGAGAGCATTATGGAATGTGATTAACACACTTTGATTTTGAAAAATCCTCAGAGAAAGAAAAGAATGTAAATAAAAGAATGAAATTATATGCATATATGTATATAAATTATGAAATCAGAAGTAGGAACAGGAAATATACTAATAAGATTAAGTCGACAGGTCAGGGGAGGGAAACACTAGCCCATCCATCCCTAAGTTATCTATGAAGTGAATGGGAAGCAACTGTTTCTTTCTTTATTTTGCAAACAGAAATATCAAGGCATGAAGCAGGAAAGTAAAAATGTGGAAAAAATTACAGGTTTACAAAAGTAATGATTGAGTAAGAACACCAAGGCTAAGTTTCCTGATGCCATACTTTACTGTCCTAACCTTTTCTTATCCCAAAAAGATCCCATTTGTTGTTTCTACCTGTTCTTCAGGAAATTGTGGACTACTTAATAACCAGCAGATAATATGTAAGTATCGCTTTCATGCACACAGTATAATTTTAGCCAGGTTTAAAAGAGGTGGGAGAAAGGGGGAAAGACATGGTCTTTGATTTCCAGGATGTGTGTGTGTGTGTGTCTGTGTGAGTGAGAGAGAGAGAGACAGACAGACAGACAGACAGGCACAGAGCAAGGGAGAGAGAAAAAAAGAGAGAAACACACCTTCAATCTTTAGGGAAACAAATAAGAATAAATAAAATTCATTTTAAAATAGATGGCACAGATGTAGTCTAGTATCATATTCAGTGAAAAAATACACACTTTAAAAAAACTTTGCCTCTTTACCTTTCATATTTTCAATGCACTCTGACTAAATATTCAGATAACACTAGATGCAGCAGCAATAAAATAAAAATTGACTAAAGACTTAGATTTCACTGAGATAAGTAGGCTCATTCTAACTCTAAATTATTTAATTACATTGTTATTAATACCCAGAGTGGGGCAAAAGTAGGTTTATAGTTGCGAGTATGCAAAACACAGAGTTTATTCTTGTATTATGATTTATTAATTATTATGTTATTCTCCACACAAACAACCGTAGACCTCCTTTTGCCCCACCCTGCATGCTACAACTATTAAAGAAGGGAAAAATACTGCTGTAATACCTTCTTCTTTCTCAAACACACCAGAGTTTAGGCAGAAGTATGTGCTCAATATTCAAGATAATTGGAATAACTTTCATTTTCCATAAACTTGAAATACAGACTTTCAATTTTAAAAGCTAGATAACAGACAAAACTAACTTTTTAAGAGAATTTGAGGCCTAGAATGTAAGAATTAGAATATGCTGATTGTTAAGAGAATACCGTATCAGATAGTGGCATCTACTGGCAAGCAATAATACTGTAACTCAATTCCAGGAGGCACGAAGGGTGCCCAGAGAGTGTGTGTGTTTATCTTGTACTTTTATAAAGTGTGAGATACGACCCTGCATTTTCATTCTCAGCAAGGCTTCTGTGTCTAGCATTGACCTTGTGCCGCTGTCATCCACGACTGCTCTCCCTCTCACATGACAGGACTCACCAGGGACGCCAGCTGCTCCTGGACGTTGTCTGTTGGGGTGTTTTTACTACAGATTCAATCTCCTTACTAGTAATTGGTCTATTCGGGTTTTCTATTTCCTCATGATTCAGTCTTGGTAAGACCCTTTATATTTCTAGGAATTAAGTGATCCATTTCTTCTAGGTTGTCCAATTTGTTGGCATTTTAACCTCTTTTCAGAACACGTTTAGGGGAGAATTATTGCCTTTAATGATAAAGAATTTCTCTCTTAATGTAGGTGGTAAAAGACATAAACTAATACTGTTTATCTGCAGATCCGAAATACCATCAGAGTTCTTGGATACCCATATCATATATAAGTATATAACTAAATCAATGACCGTTCATCCCCTGGTGGATTTATTAAGGAGGAAACACTTCTGATATCATCTTACTCAGGCCAACATTACCCTGATACAAAACAAGAACACTACAAGAAAAGAAAATTGCAGGCCAATATCCCTAATTAACTAAATGCAAAAATCTTCAATAAAATATTGGCAAACTGAACTTAACAATACATTAAAAGGATCATACACCATGATCAAGTGGAATTTATTCTAGGGATGCAAGGATGGCTCAACATCTGCAACTCAATCAATGTGATACACCACATTAACAAAATGAAGGAAAAAATGATCATTTCAATAGATGCAGAAAAAAGCATTTGACAAAATTCAATACTGACTCATGATAAAAACTCTCAACGGAGTGGGTATAGAGAAAGTGACTAAACACAATAGAGGTAATATGACACACCCACAGCTAACATCACACTGAAAGCTTTTCAGGAACAAGACAAAGATGCCCGCTCTCACCACCTTTACTCCACATAGTATTGGAAGTCTCAGCCAAAGCAATCAGGCAAGAAATAAAAGCTGTTCACACCGGAAAGGAATGTGTAAACTGTCCCTATTTGTAGATGCCATGATATTGAATGTAGAAAACCTTAAAGACTCCACCAAAAAACTGTTAGAACTAATCAACAAATTTAGTAAAGTTGCAGGACACAAAATCAATATACAAAAATTAGTTGTGTTTCTATATTCTAATAATGAACTAGCAGACAGAGAAATTAAGAAAACAATTCCATTTATAATTGCATCAGAAAGAATGAAATACCTAGGAATAAATCTAATCAAGCAAGTGAAAGTGTTTAATTGAGCTGTGGGTACAACAGCTTGGATGGACCTGGAGATCATTACGCTAAGTGAAATTAGCCAGTCAGAGAAGGACAAAAACCGTATGATCTCACTCATGTGGAATCTAATGAACAAACTGAACTAACAGGCAAAACAGAGACAGACTCATAGATGGAGAGCAGGCTGACAGTTCTGGGATGAAAAGTTAGGGGTGCAGGGATTGAGCAGAAAAGAAAAAGGGCTCATGGACGTGGACAACAGTGTGGTGATTGCAGGGGGAGCAGAGTGGGCGGAGGTAGAAGAGGGTATACTCCATTGTATACTTCATCTAGGCGTTGGAGTAGTGAACACCCAACAAGTATGTCCGTATCATTTTCAAAGTAGCATTTCTTCTGGGAAGACTTCTTCACCGTTTAGCACTTGTTGACACACTAACCACTGCAGATAGTTTCAGTTAAAAATATCTTATTTTTTAAAGAGGGCATGTTCCTTTTCCCTCCTCCAAAATAAAACCTCAAAAACAGAGGGAGAGAGAGGGAAACATACACACACAGAATACAAGGAAAATGTCAAGCTTTCCTCCCTATTATCTACATTCTCGCCATACAGTAAGGCCCACTTAAAGAAGCCAACTCATTTACAGACCTTCCCGGAAACACAGGCTCAAGGCATAATACCACCTACCCTCACAGGGTTGATGAGAAGAGACCATTGTAAAGTGCTTAACACAGTGCCTGGCATGCTGCAATTACTCAGGATGAAAACACAAAGTGGTGATCCACGAAAACAACAGCAGCCCGAGACTTTATTCAGCTTAATTTCAATGATTTTAAATTACATGGAAAAAATATCAGAAAGACAAATGGGGTCCAGCACAAATAACACCCCTCTTTTCAAATTACAAACTCTTTTATTACAAAAACATAAGCATGTAATTCTGTAACATAACAATATCACACTCAAGCATAACATCTGACATTTTAGGTGAAATGTTCAAATTAAAACTAAAAATTACTACATCCATCTTGTTACCCTACCAACCACACTTATGCGGGCGTTACTTCTGCCGGACCCTGTACACTAAACGGTTAAGAGTCCACAGCAAAAGAAACAATCAACAAAATAGAAAAGCAACCTACTCAATGGGAGAAAATACTTGCAAATCACATATCCAATAAGGGGTTAATATCTAAAATGTATAAAGAACTCATAAAACTCAATAGAAAAAAAAAGTCCAACTAAAAAAAATGGGCCAAGGACCTGAACAGACATTTTACGAAGAAGACACACACGGCTAACAGGTACCTGGAAATGTGCTCAACTTCATTAATCATCAGGGAAAGAAATGCAAGTCATACCACAGAGAGATATCACCTCACACCTGTTAGAATGGCTATTATCAAAAAGACAAGAGATAACAAGTCCAGAGTAACAAGAATGTGGAAAACAAGGAAGCCCTGCACGCGATGGTGGGATTGTGCTTTGGTACAGCCACCATGAAAAACAGTATGGAGTTTCCTCAAAAAAAAAAAAATCAAAATGGAATTACCGTATGATCCAGCAATTCCATTTCTGGATGTATATCAAAGGATGGAACAACTGTCTCAAAGAGATAACTGCACCTCCATGTTTACTGCAGCATCACGCACCACAGTCAGCCCACGGAACTAACCGGTGTCCACCAGCGGAGGAGTGGGTAAAGAAAATGAGAGGTAGGTATATATACATAAATTCAGCAATAAAAAATAAAGAAATCCTACCATTTTTGCCAACACAGATGGAGCTTGAGGTATTATATTAAGTACAATAAGTCAGGCAGAGGAAGACAAATACTCCTGACTTTTACTGCTTTTACTTCTTTGTCTCTCCCTCTCTTGACTCTGCTCATTTCTCTTCTGCGGAATCTAAAACAACTAAATTCACAGAGAAAGAGCTGAATGATGGTTGCAAGGGGCTTGGGAATGGGGGGAGGGGGGTGAAGGGAGGGAAAGAATACCAGCTTCCAGTTTTAAGATGGACAGGTCCTGGGGATCTAGTGCGTAGCACAGTGACCACAGTTAACAATACTGTATTGTATATTTGAAAGCTGCAAGAAAATAGATCTTAAAAGTTCTCACCACACAAAAAAATTATAACCATGTGAGCTGATGCATATATTAACTAACCTATTTTGGTAATCCTTTCTCAATATATACACATATTGAATAATTACATTGTACATCTTAAACTTGCATAATGTTACAGGTGAGTTATATTTCAATAAAGATGAAATGAATAAATAAGTTATATTAATAAAGTTGTGCAACTATAAGAAAAAGTTAAGAGCCATTATCTCAGGTGATAGTGTTAGGTGGTTGATTGCTGTTTCTTCTTTATTTTTACTCACTTTTCAAATTTCACACAACGGGCATGCTCTATTTTATAATCATAATGTGAAAGTACGTGACAGTAACAAGCCGTTGCACAGAAGAGGGGCCATGAAGGAATGCACCGTCCTTGGCAAGGGGACACGGACGGAATTTTGTGCCTCTGTTGGACACCTTGGCTCCCTCAGTGGCAAGCTCGACCTCTTCTTGTAAACTTTATTTCCTCCCACTGTTCCTTCTGCTTCCTTGACAGTGGCCTGTCTACTATTCTTTTTCTTTTTCCTTTGTGATCTCAAAGAATGAAAGTTTTTAATGAATAAAAATTGATTCTAAAGGAGCATACTTCCCAGTAGAAATCTTATTTATGTAGGTACATGACACACTTTAATAAACCTCCAGTAGTCAGTATATGATGTGACATGGCCCCTTAATATGGCAGAAATATAAAAAATGTTAGAATAAAAAAACAAACAAAAAACCAGAATCCTATTACCCTATTTTGTAAACTTTTTTTAAATGCACACCTATTATAAACACTACACTAAAATGGAAGATCTTTCACACAATGAGCTGGACCAGAGCATAATTCTGATTTGTAGAGAAGTGTCGATAATCTCATTTTTTTACTGAAAACCACAAAGTTTGTAGATATCCTCAAAAGTTTTCTTTTTTTTAAGTTTTTTAGAAGCAATGCCCCAAAAGGCTGCAAGGTAAAGCAGCGATGCCACAGGACCTCTCCCTCCACGATGAGCCGTGGTGCTCTGCGGTCTCCACAGGTGGAAGCCAGCGCCTCTCGTGGTGCTGCTGCTCAGCGTCAGAAGAGAAAAAATGAGAAAATTGAGGAAGGCCTCCACTTCCAGATTTGAAGAAAATGTTTAATATTTAGATATTTTATATCTAATAATTTAAAGCCCTTGACAAATCTACAAGGCTTTTCTTTTCAAGCAGTTTAAATCATCAGCCATGAGGGCTTATATATCTCGCCCTCCAGTACAGGCTGAATGTGCCCTCCCCCCAAATTCCTATACTGAAGTCCTGATCCTCAATATGATGGCATTTGAAGGTGGGGCCTTTCAAAGGCAATTGGGTTTAGATTAGGTCACAAAGGTGGGGCCTTCGTGATGGGATCAGTGCCCTTATAGAAAGAGGAATACATTTCTCTTCACACACAAGCACAAAAAAAGGCCATGTGAGCACAGAGAAAGAAGGCAACCGTCCACAGGAAGGAAGAGAGCCCTCCCCCAGAACATACTCTGTAGGCACCTTGATCTTGGACTTCCCAGCCTCCAGAAATATGGTAAATAAATACCTGCTGTTTAAGCCACCCAGCCTAAGGTATTCTGTATAACAACCTGAGCTAAGACACTCATTTCTCCTATCCCATATTGTCCCCAGGAACTAATATCTACTATAAAAAGCAATAAACACAGAACTAAGATATTTTTACATTATTGCTTTATATATTTACTCATGAGAATGCTTTACTCCTTGATTTTAATTTAAGATTTTATTTATTTATTTTTAGAACGAGGAGAAGGGAGGGAAACAGAGAGGGACAGAAGCATCAATGTGTGGCTGCCTCCCACGTGGCCCCTGGGGCCTGGCCTTCAACCCACGCATGTGCCCCGACCAGGAATCTAACCAGCAACTCCTTGATTCACAGCCCACACCCTATCCACTGAGCCACACTAGCCAGGGCCTTGATTTTAATTTTAAATGCAGATGTATAGAACATTTTATGCTTCTCTCTAAAACAAACAAACAAACAAAAAAACCACAGAAACTTACAAAAATGAAATTAAGCCTTGGCCAGTTAACTCAGTTGGTAAGGACATCGTTGTCCCAATACACCAAGGTGGAGGGTTCGATCCCAGGTCAGGGAACATCCAGGAATCAACCAATGAATGCATAAATATGTGGAACAACAAATCGATGTTTCTTTCTCTTTCTCTCTCCTTCTTTCTCTCTCTCTCCCCTCCTCTAGAAATCAATCAATAAATAAAAATTTTAAAAACCTAAATTAAGATTTTTTTACTTATATGATTGGTTTTCACTTTGTGTAAAATTAATGGATTTTTGGAAGAAAATACTGTCCACCACTCCAGGATACCATATTAACATACAGAATTAAATGATTTTCCTTTATACAAAAACATCAACTGAATTAAAATCAGTAACAATTTTTTTTATTCAGCCTTCTACTGTGTAAAGGGCACTGTGGGAAATAAAAAGTATAAAACAAGAGCTGCCCTTCAAATGTTTATATTTTCTGTTACCAAAACCTAAGGTAAGCCATCAACAATATAACAAATCATTTCCATTTTCTAACAAGTAATAGCAACAGACTCATGGGATCCATCCTTTCCTCTCCTCACAAATCCTGCCTGCTAGAATAGACAGCAGTTAGGCAAAAAATGAAATGTCACAATATTCCTATGGTCATCATAAACACTCACTAATTAGAGTATAACCAGTGAGAAAGGAAGGAGGGAGGGACATGGAGGGAGAGAAAGAGAAGAAAAAGAAATAAGAAAGAAAGGTTATCTTTACTAATAATTTGTCTGTTTTTAAGTAACGAGGACCAAAGTTTAAGAAGAAAAACATGGTTAGAATTACTTTAAAAAATACATGGAAAGGGAGTTCAAATGAAAAATTTTAGACCTACATCAGTGTGGATCTTCACAGCCCACCCAATACCCTTACCAGCTACACAAATGCAGAGATTAAGTCAAAGACTGTCTTGCTTCTATGGCATTCTAAACAATTTAAAGAACATACGGATTAAGGGAGGAGAGAAAACCATGATATTCTTATAACCTCCTGCACCCCACTATTTGAAGCAAGTAAAAGTTCTGCATCACTGTGTCCTTCTCCTGACTACACTGGTTTGCAGAATTCAGAACTAAAATTTCCCAACACTTCCTACCAGTTGGTTTCGAAATAATTGGAACGTGAAACATCCAAGTCAATTTGTTTAAAATGCTTCTGCTGAATGCTTATCTGCACTAATTTTTCTAGGAGGTGGTGAGTAGTCATTCCAGTTGCTGGCGATGCTTTATCTGGGCCTGTTAGAAAAGCCGGGAAGCTGACAGACAATAAGAAACCCGTTTTTATCTTCACGCTTTGTTGCAACCCGATGGGCAGTAAGAAGTTCAGCGCCATATTTAGTCGTGTCCTTACCCTGTTCTTTAAAAAAGTGTAAGTCTTCGTCCTCAACTGTTCAGTCCCAGAACGCCTCCTCCTTTCACAACGGCTTCTACCAGCTGTAATGGAAAAGCTACTCTGTGGTCGCTTATGTAACTTTAGCCCTCTCAGGGGTTTTGTCATCCCGGGGAATCTGGCTTTCGAACCAAAAATCTACCCTGTGCTCAGTCTCCCTAGGTGGTGGTTGTTTTAGTCCCAAATTATTTCTCCAGAAGAGGGTTGCTGTCTCTACTACTTGTTGAAAACATTTTTTTAACATTAATTTTCAATTTAAGTGTTGGTCCAAGGTTGCAGATCAACCCTGTAACTTTTCTAAAGGTTTGCAGATCAAGCCAGAGAAGTAGAGTCTGGTTTGCTTTTGTGGAAAAACTGATAGACAAATTTGGAAAATACTACTTAAAAGATTCCAACTTCCCAATCTTACTGAAAATATTTGGGGCTTGAATTGCATTTCTATCCTCATCTAAGAAAAAATTCGGTACTAAAAAACTGTAAAGTTCCCAATATTTCTGTCGTCAAATGTCTTTTCCACAACAGCATCTGATCAGTATAATGCAAATGAATTAACAATAAAGCAACTAAATTCCACCCAAGATATTCTTGTACTAAAATTCAAAGGAAAGTGCTTGGCAAAATGCATGTAAGTATCTGCCAAACTCCAAACATTTGAAAACAAATAGCCGTAGGATGCTCTGCCAAGCTCCAAAAAGCCAGCGGCCATCTCTCTTTGAGAATGAACATCTCCTCCTTAAGTCCTTGCATGTCAAAGGTCAAGAACCACCAACGAAAGCATTAATAAAGCTGAAGCTCTAGGTAAATAAACCTCAAACTTGAAACTCTGTCAAATAGATTCGCATACAGTTCATCCGTTGAAAGATTTTTTTTTCCCATTCCAGGAGCATTTTAGCCCCAGGATTACCTTTCATTCAGCTAGGATCACCTACGTTCTAACTCTTGTGGTTATTAGAGCACATCACAGGGTGTTGAGAACTTGGCTTCCTCCATCTTAATAAAACAGTTCACCTCCTAGAGGCAGTTAATCCCTGGAAGGCTTTGTGATCCCATCCCCTGACATGTTTGATAAATATGGAAATTGTAAAATGTTCTGACTTGTTAGATTTTTTCAGCCTGCTTAACGTGCTCTTTGGCCTTAACACGCACCAAGTGCTGACTTGGCATGTCTAGGAGCCTCCACCACCTTCTCCATTGTGCACACACTGACAACCCCTGAAGCATAAATAAGTCACACTTCACAAAGACATGTTTATTCTGCACTCGGAGACTCTCCCTTTCTCAAAGAAACAAAAGTATGGCATAAGGGAGGGAAGAAGGGTGTGTACAAAAAAATGTGGCAGAAAGGAGGAAAAACCCTTAATTCTAAATGATTGCAAAGCTGAAGACCATTAAAAAAATATCTGGGTTGGGATGGGTGTGTCTACGGTTGGCTGATAAACAAATCTTTCAGAGTCTGAAATTACTATGTTAAGAAACAACTATTTCTCTTTGTTTCTCGCTTCACAAAATATAATGAATAATACAGTTTTCTTTCAGTACCTCGTATAATTCAAATGAGTCAACTCCCCTTTGACACTACTCAAAGTTAAGAAAATAAAATACTATTATAACCTGTATGGAGCTGCCAGTGAGCAGGAAGGCAAGCTCTGGTCTCATGAATAGGTCCAACTTCCATTCATCTCAAATAACTAGTCATTTTGGAGATTGAATAAACAACTATATAAATACCAAGAAAGAGGGCCTGTAAATGTACAAACTGGGTGCGGTGTCTAGAAACCCTGCCGACTGCTCCAGGCATCGGATTCACAGGAAAACTCTATGAAGAAACCACTAAGACAATACATGGATGAAATGCTGATGACACACTGAAATACTTCAAAATTTATAGCCAGCTACAGTCGTCAGTCACAGCCATCCTAATGTTCCCAGAGCCAACCATCAAATTCCCAACACTCTGACCATTTCCAGAAAATGGTCTTTATGGGATCTCCTGAGGCTGCTGTGGGTATTAAACTGAACACTGTGGGAACGACTGCAAGAGTGAGAGCCACGGTAGGATGGAAACAGAGGCCTCGCGAATGCCAAGGCACACCTTAGTGAAAAGAAAACAGGCAGTAGAACAGCTGAGCGGCAGGGACCAGGAGCGTGAAGTTAAGAAGCCAAGAGCCATGTGGGCATACATACTGTTAAAACCATCCATGAGTCCTTTTTCCCTTTTGCTCATGGGCATGGACAACAGTGTGGTGATGGCTTGGGGGGAGGGGAGTATAAGGGGACTAAATGGTCATGGGAAAAAAAATACAATAAAGACTAAATCCAAAAAACAAAAATAAAATAAAACCATCACAGTATATGGAACATAAAAAGCATATATAAGAGTAGCTATGCATACTTTAGATTTGGCTATGGATTCTTATATATGGCAACCAAATACGAATGGCAAAAAATTAGATAAACTGAATTTCATAAAAATTTAAATCTTTCATTTTTCAAATGGCACCAAATGCCTGAGCTGTTAAAAAAAAAAAAGGAAAACTAGTTGTAGCTCTACAGACATTTCTCAGGTCCTACAAAGATTTGGGTAGGCAGGAAAAGGATCACAATGGCCAATGCAAAGGTCAAGAATTTGATCTGTGGATGTCGGGGAAGGAAACAAAGAGAAAAGAGTGGAAATGCTGACCTCTCAGCCTAGCCTTGTTACGCCGATTAAGAATGAAAGTATACGGAAGATGACTTTAAGAGAGACACATAATCAAAATGATTGAGAATACTATCTCCTACCTGCCCATCAATACCAAGTTTCTTAAAATTCGTCGTAGCTCAGAGCAGCGAGGCATGCAGGAAGAAACAGTTCGGAGACACGGAGACCAGCCGAACCAACGGCCGAGCCGTCCATCTTCTCCTGCAGGAGGTGGAAGGCTCTGCCGTCTAGATAAAAGTTTCTCAGGCTTTACTGGCCACAAGAATCACCTGGGAGTCTTGTTAAAATGCAGATTCTCACTAATGAGGTCTGGAGTAAGGCCAGAGCTTTTGCATTCCCGACAAACGCCCAGGTGAGGCTAAGACCGTTGCTCCGCACACCATAGTGTAAGCCGCAAGGGTTAGCATGGATCTTGGTCAGGGACCTTCTGGCTTGCCTCATGACCCTGAACGAGTTACTTAAATGCTCTAACTTCTCAGTTTCCTCATTTATTAAATGGAGATACTAAGGCCTACCCCATCAAGTTGACGTGAGAAATAAGACTATTTAGCATAATGTCTAGTTATTACCGTCATTAATACAGTATCTCCCTCAGTGTGGTACAAGTTCCATCGGTGGTACAAGGACAAACTGCTAACATTTGTAGTCGTTAAGCAATATTTTAATAGGTGTTAGAGAAAAGGCAACTGTTACCTTAAACTCAAGATGTCATGGGTATTATCACCTGAAATAAAGTTAAGATTAAAAGAAAAAGTCAATTTTTTAAATGACTAAATAAATGAAGGTGCAAGAGGTGCATGGATACGACAAAAATAATGAAGGTGATACTCAACTGACTACAGTTTGGGAAACACCCATTAATACAGGCTCACTAAATTTCTGAAGGCAGGGCTCGACCAGATTACCCCATTACAGGAACAGGTATGTGGCAGAGTCCTGAACGCATTTCGAGCTGGCCACACTTTGACTAAACAATATGCTTACCCACACTTACTCCTGCATATTGCGTAACTGCCCTATCGTGGGTCATCAAACTACCCATAAGACTAAGAAAAACAAATTCTGTGGAATGAAGCCATTTTCCCCTTTATCTTTTTAAATTTTTATTTTTTAATTTATTGATATTTAGAGAAAGAGAGGAAGGGAGAGGAAAAGAGAGAAAGAAGTTTCGATTTCTTGTATCCATTCATTGGTTGACTCTTGTGCAGGCCCTGACTGGGGACTGAACCCCAGTCAGTGTAGAGAGAGATGCTCTAACCAACTGAGCTACCCAGCCAGGGCCATTTCCCCCTTTAATACACAAATTAACCAATTTAAACTACTTCCCAGCAGTGGGCTAACTAATAGAATTATGCCTCCAAGGAAGGAAAGCTATGATTTCATAAATCCAGTATTATGATGTTTCTATTTTCCCATCAACATTTTGTAACACCATCCTAATGTAATTTGTGGATATGAATGAATGACTGCTTTGCAAATGAATTTGTCATATCCTTTAACAACAACCTTTAGAGCAAAGACAGGAAGTTTGAAGTCATATGAGTTGGAAAAGGGGCAGCATGTTTGTGAGTAGCATGGTTTTCAAAAGAGAACTATAAAAGGCTTCCTGATGTATTAGCATCTGTTGTCTGGTGTGCTTGGAGCAATGTATCATTCTTATAATTCTGCTGTAGTTGGTTGGTTTTGTTCAAGCTAGTGAGTAAAAAAAAAAAAAAAAGAAGGGAATACAGATATATGTCAGAACCTCACTCACTCATTCACCCTTGATGTGAATCCCTTCTTTGTTGAATAGGATAGTAAGTTCAAATACTGGAAGAATCCGTTCTCAAGTTTTTTGTGTGCAATTCAAAATATAATGGCTCTATACATGATACACTTTTAAGTTTAATCTGCTTCGTTCACATTTTCTCCATCACTTTCTTAAGTCTAGACAATTAACAAAACAGTAAATCAAGTCTTGCTTCGCTGCGTTTGCCAGTTTCCATGCTGTTCCTACTTCTGCTATGACTGCTTTCAGGTCACCAACACACACAAGTGAACACAGAGCTAGTAGAGAAGTGCAATCCGGCACATCAATACATAGTATTTCCAATATGAAGACAAGAAACATAAATAACTTCAAGAGCAGAGGTAATAGTAAAATGTAGTAAAAATAATTATAAAGTGATGAGTTTTAAATATTTTTTATTTAATGGTAAGGGTAAGCTCATATAGTTTAATTTTGAATGATAACCGGCTCACAAAATTTCTGAACATTTCGTAGTTGGTTCTTGGGAGGTGGTGGGGGCTGGCTCCAGCACGTGCTGGCCACACGCCACCTCCCACACGGTGTGCCAACCCCACCGGGTTTACATATCACTTGGGTTTTAGAAGTTAAAAATCTCTTGGAGAAATGTGGTAAAGTTTGTGTGCTGAAGAGAGGACAACAGCAGCAGCAAACATAAGATGATGTAATATGCATTTTGCATGCAGCCCGGTCTGTAGCTAACAATAGAAAACTTATGAAACATCTATGCACCAAAACCTTTAGGAAATCAACTAATAAAAGCAGCTTTGCAACTTGAGGGAAAGAAAGGCAGGCAATAGATAATTGGGTAAAAAAAGGACATCAAACTAAGAATAAAAATACATATCTGCATCAATTTTCACATATAAAACTGGTCAGAAAGGGAATCAAAAATAAAAGAAATAACTGCTTATAAATGAATCATAAAGATTCTATAGACAAACCACCACCATAATATAAATGTTTTAGGTGCCATCGTTACATATCAATACCAATGTTTTAATTTGTAAAATATAAAAGGGGAAATTATAAGGAAATCCAAAGCTATTTCACTAATCCCTCTAGCCAAAGTAAACCACTGAGAGATTGAAAGACTTTATTCCATGAAATGGTCATTTGTAATATTAACTAGCACTTTTAAAGACTTTCCAAAACAGGTCTGCATGCCCTGGTAAATCTTTGAAAAACTAAAAGTAGTTAAGTTGCTCTCAATCCCTTGAGAAAGTTCATATTAAAAGGGTAAAAATTCACTACCTTCCTTCCCTTTCATGGAGAATATACTTATGTGAATGACTTTCCAAACCTACTGTAATATCCTACGGAATTTTTTATTTCAAAAGTAAGTCTTCAAAGCCGAGGGAAATGTACAGCACACACACAGTGTTTATCTCTACAAGATGGAGCATATGGAGAAACTTAACAACCGTCAAGTATTATCACACTGCAAAACAGACGTGGACACACACAACAGGAATAAACACAGAGAGACTCGTTCACAAACGGGCTGCTGGAGGCACACGGAGGGGTTTACACAAACTGCAGTGTTCAAGAGGACGGTCGTGCTGACCTGGATTTACACAGAGATCCTGTGCCAGAGAGTCCACCATTGTTTCTGAGATACAGCACAGGTTTAGATGTGCAGGTTAATTTGAGAAGTCGCCCTTAAAGAAAAGGAAAGAAGAGAAACAATTCCTGTATTGTATTAAAAATTCCAAATAAGTGTTATGGATTTGGAGGAAGGAAAGAAGGAAGGAAGGAAGGGAGGAAGGAAAGAAAAAATTAAAATCATAAATTAAATAGCCATTGAGGGATAAATATTCAAATAAAAATACAGTTGAAAATCATTTTAAAATATTTATTATAAAGCAACCAATTTAGTTTATTAAAAACTTTAATGTATAGAAATATAAATTACTAAATTAAGGCAATTTTTAAAATAGAACCCATTTTTGCAATGGCTTTTAGGTAAACAAGGAAAAAAGGCACTAAACTTACATTTTAAAATGCAGAATTTTGCAGTTACCTCCCTAAATCCCCTTTCAAGCGGTCT
>VMDR010013577.1:0-24803 GCA_007922815.1 Macrotus californicus | reverse complement strand
TCCCGTGTGTCCTTTATAGTGTTTCCAGGAAACCCTTTCCCCACTGTTCCCTCTCCCTTCCCCTCTGGCCATTGTTAGATTGTTCTTAATTTCAATGTCCCTGGTTGTATTTTGTTTGCTGATTTCTTTTGTTGATTATGTTCCAGTTAGAGGTGAGATCATATGGTATTTGTCCCTCACCACCTGGCTTATTTCACTTAGCATAATGCTCTCCAGTTCCATCCATGCTGTTGCAAAGGGTAGGACCTCCTTCTTTCTCTCTGCTGCGTAGAATTCCACTGTGCAAATGTACCACAGTTTTTTGATCCACTCATTGACTGATGGGCACTTAGGTTGCTTCCAGCACTTGGCTATTGTAAATTGTGCTGCTATGAACATTGGGGTGCATAGGTTCTTTTGGATTAGTGTTTCAGGGCTCCTAGGGTATAATCCCAGCAGTGGAATTGCTGGTTCAAAAGGCAGTTCCATTTTTAGTTTTCTGAGGAAATTCCATACTGTTTTCCACAGTGGCTGCACCAGTCTGCAATCCCACCAACAGTGCACTAGGGTTCCCTTTTCTCCACAACCTCTTCAACACTTGTCTGTTGATTTGTTTATGATGGCCATTCTGACCGGTGTCAAGTGGTATCTAATGGTGGTTTTAATTTGCATCTCTTCGATGGCTAGTGATGCTGAGCATCTTTTCATATGTCTCTGGGCCCTCTGTATGTCCTCCTTGGACAAATGTCTGTTCAAGTCTTTTGCCCATTTTTTGAATTGGATTTTTTTTGTCTTCCTGGAGTGGAGTCATATGAGTTCTTTATATATTTTGGAGATCAAACCCTTGTCCGAGTCATCATTGGAAAATATGTTTTCCCATAGAGTTGGTTCTCTTTTCATTTTAATGCTGTTTTCTTTTGCCATGCAGAAGCTTTTTAATTTAATGAGGTCCCATTCGTTTATTTCTTTTATGACCCTTGCTTTAGGGGACACATCATTGAAGATGTTGCTGCGTAGAATATCTGATATTTTCCTGCCAATGTTTTCCTCTAAGACTTTTATGGTGTCATGATGTATATTTAAGTCTTTTATCCACCTTGAATTTATTTTTGTGTATGGTGTAAGTTGGTGATTGAGTTTCATTTTTTTGCAAGTAGCTGTCCAAATCTCCCAACACCATTTGTGGAAGAGGCTATTTTCACTCCCTTTTATGCTTCTTCCCCCTTTGTCGAATATTAATTGACCATAGAGCCTTGGGTTTATTTTTGGGCTCTCTGTTCTGTTCCATTGGTCTATGTGTCTGTTCTTATGCCAGTACCAGGCTGTTTTGATTACAGTGGCCTTGTAATACAGTCTGATATCAGGTATTGTGATCCCTCCTGCTTTGTTCTTCTTTCTCAAAATTGCTGCAGCTATTCAGGGTCTTTTATGGTTACATATAAATTTCTGAAATGTTTGTTCTATATCTGTGAAATATGTCATTGGTACTTTAATAGGGATTGCATTGAATCTATAAATCACTTTGGGTAGTATGGCCATTTTGATGATGTTAATTCTTGCTATCCATGAGCATGGTACATGATTCATCCCAGGGATGCAAGGGTGGTACAATATTTGTAAATCAATAAACGTAATACACCACATAAAACAAAAGATAAAAATCACATGGTCATATCAATAGATGCAGAAAAAGCCTTTGATAAGGTACAGCACCCATTTATGATAAAAAACACTTAGCAAAATGGGAATAGAGGGAGCATTTCTCAACATAATAAAGGTAACATATGAGAAACCTACAGCCACCATCATACTCAATGGGCAAAAACTTAGAGCTTTCCCACTAAAATCAGGAATAAGACAAGGATGCCCACTTTCACCACTCCTTTTCAACATAGTACTGGAAGCCCTAGCCACAGCAATCAGACAACAAAAAGAAATAAAAGGCATCCAAATTGGAAAAGAGGAAGTAAAACTGTCATTGTTTGCAGATGACATGATAGTGTACATAGAAAATCCTATAGACTCCACCAAAAAACTATTCAACCTAATAAATGAATTTAGCAAAACAGCAGGATACAAAGTCAATATTCAGAAATCAAAGGCATTTTTGTATAGTAACAATGAAACATCAGAAGCAGAAATCAGGGAAAAAATCCCATTTGATATAGTAACAAGAAAAATAAAGTACCTAGGAATAAACCTAAGCAAGGAGGTAAAAGACCTGTACTCAGAAAACTATACAACACTGAACAACACTGAAGAAAGAAATTAAGGAAGACTAATTTTCAAGGATTTTTTTAGGACACTTCTGAAGTGACACCCTCACTCCACCTGCCAACCAAAACTCCACACATAAAACTAGGAAAATGTCCCTTTGGGGGCTCCTATAGCTCCTTCTGTATAACTCTGTTTTAGCACATTCACCTACTCATATACTGAGTGTCCTTATGTGTTAGGTGCTAGTGATAACGGCAGAGAATAAGACAATAAATGTCCTTGCCCTCCTTTTAATGGACACAGACAGCCACTGAGAAAGTACTTAGAGTGACTTTTTGTTAATTTATGTCTCCCCACCTAAGAATCTAACTCCTTCAATTTGAACAAATGGTTTTATTCATTCTTGTAGTCCAAGAACTTAGCACAGCATCCTCCTCAGCCTACTACAGGGTTGTGTAGAGAAAAATGCAAAATTTTTGCAAACAAGATAAATGCATGTTAGTAAAATGACCACAGAATTGTGAGTACAAGTCAGAGAAAAACACACGTAAGGTATCCAAGCAGAAATCATTTTATATATCTATACATGTTTTAAAGAGTATAATATTCCACCAAGTGCAGGTATGTTTTAAATATTAAACTGAAAATATACATATATCCCAAGAGTCAAAAAATGAGAAATCCAATCAATTGATTTTACCGGTGAGAAGCTGCAGAATTTTGTGAGTAGATAGGTAATATGTGTAACTTGAATCCAATACCTTGCTTCGGTTTTTGTAGCCCAAGACAAAGTGACTAGAAAATAAGACTAGATATGATAATTGGGACAGAGAGTTGAATCATTCTGGATATCTGTTTTTCCAGGTCTTAGGATCTGCCAAAATCTCTGCTCTAACTGATCTCTGTTTACCGAAATAGTGCCTGAATTTTTTTAGTGTGTGTGCATCTTTTTAACTACAGGATTTTTTTACAATTAAGAATTTAAAAATGTAAAAGAATTAAAACTAAAACATTAGATGGATTCTGTGTATAGTTGGTGTTTTCTGTACTTACAATGTTTAATTTTTGGTATCTTAGAATGACAAACTCAATTAAAATTTAAAATGCAAAACTGAATAATTGATTTAGACTTCTTTTTTTAATTAGATTTATTGAGGTGAATTGGTTAATAAAATTATATAGGTTTCAGGTGCACAATTCTATAATATAATCATTTATATATTGTATTGTGTGTTCACCACCCCAAGTCAAGCATTTTTTTATCACCATTTATCCTGCCTGCTTTCTCTTCTACCTCTCCACACCCCACTCTGGTAACCGCTATGCTGTTGTCTGTGTCAATGAGGTTTGTATTTGGGGGGCGGGGGTTGCTTCATCCCTTCATGATTTAGACTACTAAGTTGAAGTTAAATTCTTACTAGTTCATGGACACTATCAGAACAGCTAAAAAAAATTTAGGCTTATCATAATATGTTTTATGATTACTTAAAAATTATTATTTGAGGATTTAGGAAGACATTAAATCCAACATTTAAATTACTTATGAATGAAATAGAATATTAAATTTATAAATACAGTTTGTAAATACAGTTTTAGGTGTTTCAAGATGATTAACTAAATAAGTACGTGAATGAGATCTAAAGTTAGTCAAAAGTTTGTTCCAAATGACCATTAGTTTACTACACTTACAACTAGACAAATAAGAGCTATAATCTAAAGTAAAAGCCTAAGGTTTAACTAGGATGTTGAATTTGGAACCTGATAAATTGCATATTAATTGTTTAAAGTAAAAATGTTTCTAAAAATGAGTATTTTCTTTATTTCCTCTTAAAATATCTTTTTAAACAGCTTTACTGAGCTGTAATTCACATGCCACAAAGTTTATCTATTTAAAATATACAATTCAATGAGTTTTAGTATTTTCACAGAGTTGAACAGTCATCACCACAATAATTTGGGAACACTTTCATCTCCCCAAAAAGAAACCCCACACTCAGAAACAGTCACTGATTCCTTCCCACCCCACCCCCACATAATCACTAGTCTACTCTCTTTCTCTATGATTTGTCTATTCTGGATATTTCATATAAATGGAATCATACAATGTGTGTCTTTTGTGTCTGGTTTCTCTCACTCCACATACTGTTTGCAAGGGTCATCCGTGTTGTACCATGCATCAGTACTTCATTCTTAAAGAGAAACTTCTAAAGAGCTTTTTTTTTTCCTGGCATATAGAAACCATGCTCAAAGACACCCCCTGTTATGGCTAAAATGCAACCCCCCCTCTCCGAAAACTCATGTTTTGAAACCCTAACACCTAGTATCTCAGAATGTGACTCAGTTTCAATATAGAGCCTTTAATGTGTTAAGTTAAATGAGGGCATTAGGATGGGTCCTAATCCAATCTGTCCTGTGTCCTTATAAGAAGAGGAAATTTGTACACACAGACACTAGGCCTTGTAAGGGCACAGCAAGAACAGAGGGAAGCTATCTGTAAGCCAAGGAGAGATGCTTCAGAAGAAACCAAAGCTGCCCGCACCTTGATCTTGGACTTCCAGCCTTCAGTACAGTGAGAAATAAATTTTTGTTTTTTAAGCCACCCAGTCTATGGTATTTTGTTATGGCAGTCCTAGAAACTAACACACCCCTTTATCAAGAGTTTAAGAGTTTTACTCTACCAGACACTCCTCCAGATAGAAGCATGAGCCTAGGGAAATGGAGGACTCAACCTTCTAAACATGTGTTCTAGAGATGTCCATCATTTTCTTTCAGAGAACTTCCCAGTTCTTTGAAGGAGTAGCTCTAACCATGTGACCCCATCTCTCTGGCCACAGCTATTTAAATTAAAATCCATGGACTTCCAGTCAAGATGGCAGCATAGGTAAACATGGCTTGCCTCCTTGCATAACCACATCAAAATTGCAGCTGAACTATTGAACAAACCATCATTCATAACTCTCAGAAACTGAGCTGAATGCAAGTCCTACAACTATGAATTAAAGAAGAAACCACATTGAGATTGGTAGGAGAGGCAGAGACATAGAATGGACTAGTTCCACAACCATGTGTAGCAGATAAAAATCAGGAGGGATATCTCAGGAGCGAGGGATCCTAGTCCCACACCAGGCCCCCAGCACAGGGTTCCAGTGCCAGGAAGATAAGTCTCCATAACTTCTGGCTATGAAAACCAGTGGGGATTGAGGCTGTGGAAGATAGTAACTGCTGGACTCCCTGGAAGTTACTTTTAAAGGGTCCATGCACAAATGTACTTGGACTCGCTCCCTCTGAGCTCCAGCAGAAGGGCAGCAGATTGAATGGCATCAGAGACAGAAGGGCAGGAGGAACTGAATTGTCCAGCATCAGGGTGAGAGTTGTGGGGCAGCTTTCTCCCAGACAGAAGTGCTAGCAGAGACCATTGTTCCTTTTCTGAGCCCTCCCCTCACAGAGCCAGCAGGTGGGTGCCATATCTGTGACTCCATCAATCTGCCTCACACGATTTGCTGCACTCTGGTGATACCCTGAGGCCCTGCCCAACCCAACTTTCAGGCCCACCCAAGCTGTTTCCAGTGGCTTTTCCATATGAATGGCTTGTCTTGGCACATGCTTCAGATTTTCCTAAATCCTCTCGAACAACAGAATCTGGCTTCCGCAAGCCCTGTACCTCTTGCTAAATTGCCCCAGGCCTGTCACTAGTAGCATCTGGCCATAGTTCACAGCTTGGTCTCTATTAGCATCTCCAAACCCAGCACAAGTAGCAGCCACCTGCAGGTTGCTTTGTAGCTATTCCTGTGTGACCCCAGACAGAACACTACGCAGTGACTGACCTTGGATATGCCAACAGCAATCAACTGCAAGAGGAGAGTGTACACAGCTCACACAGTGGGCACACCTTGAGTACCCAGGTTGGGTAATAGAGGAGGCTGTGCCACTGGACCCTACAGGACACCTACCACATTAGGCCATTCCACCAAGCCTGGGAGACACAGTAGCTCTACCTAATACATAAAACCAAATACAAGGAGGCTGCCAAAATGAGGAGACAAAGAAACATGGCCCAAATGAAAGAACATAACAAAACTCCAGAAAAAGAACTAAACAAAATGGAGACAAGTGATCTATTAGATGCACAGTTCAAAATACTGGTTATTAGGATGCTAAATTAACTTAGTGAGGACCTCAGCTGCATAAAAAATATCTAGTCAGAAATGAAGGATACACTAATTGAAATAAAGAACAATTTACAGGGAAACAACAATAGAGTGGATGAAGCTGAGAATCAAATTAGCAATTTGGAACAAAAGGAAGCAAAAAACAACCAATCAGAACAGCAAGAAGAAAAAAAAATCCACAAAAACAAGGATAGTATAAGCAGCCTCTGGGACAATTTCAAGCATACTAACGTTCACATCCTAGGGGTGCCAGAAGGAGAAGAGAAAGAGCAAGAAATTGGAACTCTATTTGAAAAAATAATGGAGAAAAACTTCCCTAACTTGGTGAAGGAAATAGACACACAAGTCCAGGAAGCACAGAGAATCCCAAACAAGATGGATGCAAAGAGGCCCTCTCCAAGACACAACATAATTAAAATGCCAGAGATTAAATACAAAGAGAGAATCTTAAGGGCAGCAAGAGAAAAGCAGTTAGTTACCTACAAGGGAACACCAGTAAGACTGTCAGCTGATTTCTCAAAAGAAACTTTGCAGGCTAGAAGGGATTGGCAAGAAACATTCAAAGTGATGGAAAACAAGGACCTACAGCCAAGATTGTTCCACCCAGCAAAGCTATCATTCAGAATCAAAGGGCAGATAAAGAGCTCCCCAAACAAGAAAAAGCTAAAGGAGTTCATCATCACCTAGCCAGTGTTATATGAAACGTTAAAGGGCCTTCTTAAAGAAGAACAAAAAGAAGAAGAAAGAGGAGGAGGAGGAGGAGAAGAAGAAGAAGAAGAAGAAGAAGAAGAACAACAACAACAACCACCACCAAAATATGAACAATGAAATGACAATAAATACATATGTATCAGCAATTGAATCTAAAAAACAAAATAAACAAACAAGCAGAACAGAAACAGAATTATAGATACAGAGAACATTTTGATGATTGTCAGATGGGCAGGGGGTGCCAAGGGAATGGGTAAAAAATGTGAGAGGATTAAGAAGTATAAATGGGTAGTTACAGAATAGTCATGGGGATGTAAAGTACAGCATAGGTAATATAGTAGCCAAAGAACATATATGCATGATGCTTGGAAATAGAAAATAATATGGGGATTACCTGAGGGAGTTGGGGTCAGGGTGCTGGGTGCTGGTTGGAGGAGAACAAAGGGGGAAAATTTGGGACAACTGTAACAGCATAAACAATAAAAGATAATAAAACAAAATCTATGCCCAGGATTTTCTGGCGATTTGGAACTATGTCATTGAGACTTTTGTTTAAGTGTGAGTAAAAGAACTGAAGGATCATACAGACTGAAAGGCTCAGACCTTTCAAATGGAGGCTACAGGCAAATAGATAAGTAATTAGAAAAGAAACAGAGAGCATTCTAGTTCCCAAGGGGCTCAGTAATTTTGCCAACAAATGAGTTTGTGAGATTCTCCTGTGTTTTTTTAAAGATTTTATTATTTATTTTTAGAGGAAGGGATGGAGAAAGAGAGAGAGAGAAACACTGATTGATTGCCTCTTGACGTGCCCTGACTGGGGATGGGCCCGAAACTCAGGCATGTGCCCTGACCAGGAATCAAATCAGTGACATTTTGCTTTGCAGGATGATGCCCAACCAACTGAGCCACACTGGTCAGGGCCAATTCTCCTGTGACTTTACATCATTCTCTCTCTTTAAATTGGGTTCTTTTACTGGGGTTCTTGCACCTAAAAAAATCTTCCTTTAATCAGCCAGGGTTCAAGGCAGGGTACAAAAATCCCTCCACTTTTTTGGAATGGAAAGGTATTTATTACAGGGAATCGGACACCTACAAAATCTTGGTAATGGATAGAGGAGTGGGCTCTAAGCTGAGTCTCAGACTGACTCCCTCAGTCTTATGGAATATCAGAAAACTTCTGCCACCAAAGCTACCAATTGCCTCAACGCCATCAGAGCTAGTAACCTGGAGCTGAATCACTACTGCAGAAAATCCACACCTTCCCCAAACTGTCAGAACAATAGCCCTACGTGGGTAGAAATATGGCCTCTGTTTTGGTTCAGTTTTCCACATTTGGTGAATACATTTAACTGGCGGAATATAATATGCATCCAGAACTCTGGTTGCTAGAACATCTGGGTAACCATCACCTTTTAGTTTTCCAGACTTTATACAAGACAACACAGTAGAAGGGGAAAATGGAGGTTGAGCAAGAAAATCCAAAGTACCCAACATTATTCTCACCTATCCAATTAGGCAGAGACTGTATTGGGTCAGATTCTCCAAAAACAGAGCCTGAGGCAAGGATTCCTGATTTATTAGGGGAGTATTCCCTGAAGAGAGGGAGTGAAGGAAGCAGGACTGGCTAGGAAGACAAAAAAAAACAAGAATGAGCCTCCACTAATGCTACAAAATGCACCAGCAAGTGTTAACCAAAAAGGCAGTTTTTTGTACCTCTATGCCATTGGATGAGGTCTTAAGGGTCAGCAGAGCCTCATCAGTGAGATGGCTCCTGTTTTGGCCAAGGGTAATTCCCTAGAGAAGACAGCATCTGGAATTATTATTTAACACTCACAGCAGCTGGAGCATAGATGCACTAGCTTAGAAAGTGGATTTGGGCAGGCCACAAACAGAATTCATGATAGTCCACCCTTTGCTTAGATCACTTACTTTTCACATTAAGTTACTCCATCCAAGCAGTTTCTCCAGAATTCATATTAGTCAAAATTTCTGAGGAATTTCATAAAAGTAGGGTCACGAGATGATTTACAGTCCCTATCGCTACAGCTGGTCCCAAGGCCGTGACTGATACTCACTATTTCCCTCCTCCACCACCCCTTCTGGATTCCCCTTCACCTGAGCTATCACTGCTGCTGCTATAGATGGCTTGACTGATGGGTTAACCCAGGAACTCATCCCTGAGGGGTTTGAGACCCTAGTTACCACACTCTTACCAGGCCATAGTTGCTGTATTTGCCAGTTTATAGTTACAATCAGTCATGGAAATACCACAAAATGTCTACGGTGGACCTCCTGAGTGCCAAGCATATACCTCTCTGCCTCCATTATGTAGCAGCCCCACCTCTTTTTGATAATTTGCTATGTTAGTAGAAGAACCATCAGAACAGGGATGGACACGTCCATATGAAGGTCAATATCAGTGGAAAAGGAGGCAAACATTAGTGAGTACTCACCATGTTCCAGATACCATACCAGCTGTTTTCCTAGCAAACAGAGGGCAAAGCATACAGCAGGGGCTCAGTAAGTGTTGTATGAATAACAGAGGAGGAATGAAGCGGAGGGCAGGTGAGAGGGGGAACAGCTCCCATGTAAGAAATGTCCTGCTGAAAGCTGTCTTTTTTAAAATATGGAAGATGTTTTACCTGGAAGAGACTGCAACAGACCAGGCTGGGAGTGAGGAGAATAGGAGACAGAAACATCAAACTGGAATTGCTAGAAACTAATTTCAATAAGCATTGTTTATAATTAAGAAGGCATATTCTGGGGAAGAAAGCATGCATGGTAGTTCCCTGGCTAGTTTGAAAATACTACATATTTATCTGTAGTAGATCTAAATTATTAATCATCCAACTAGGGGTTTTACTTTCTGGGGTCTCATGTGCCTACTATAAAGAAAGTATTGGGAGGGAAGAATGGGGGAGGAGGGGAGCAGCAGAAGAGCTTTTCTGAGTCACTTGGAAGTGAAGTTTCTAATCTACAAATTGATTGTGTTTGAAAGTTTGTAAAGTGCTTACCAGAACTCATTTCATCAAAAATTATACATGTTGGTTTAGTTTCTAACTAGCCCCCAGAGCTAGTAATTTGGTTGAAATTAATCTATTTTTATTTAATTTGATTCCCTACTGTCTTTGCCCTGTAGGTTTATCCTTTTCTTTTTTCAGTTTCTTTTTTTGCTGTGGGACCTTTAGCAAATCACTTAAATCTCTAAATGCCTCAGTTCCCTAATCTGTAAAATTAGGATATAACCATAATACCTACCTAATTTTGAGGATTAAATGAGTTAATATCTTGCACATAGAAAACATTCAATAAATGATGTGGATTATTGTTATTCCTATTATCACATTATTATTTTGAGTCTTAGATTGGCTCTTCCCCACCCCATCAAAGGCAGAACCTTATACAAGGAGTCACGTAAAAATGGTTTCTTTAGGAAGTGCTCCCAGGAAAAAGCAGCAAGGAGGTATGAGGGAAGGAAAGAAGCCCAAGTAAGGGTACAATATCCACTTTGACCTAAATTCAGAAGGGACACAGGAGACAGTGCAGGTCACCCCAGTGCTGCACCAATCAGAGGCCATAAGAGCAGGACTATTGATATTTGTAGTCATTAAGTTAAGATGGGGTAGCTTAACTCTCAATACTTCAGCTTTGTATGTCAAAAGGGGTTCCAGTAGCCTGAGAGGGGTAGTCCCACAAAGAGGTAAAGAAACCTGAAGGGATAGAGTCAGCACATTGGCTTGGCATCTGCTGGCTACACCATCACCATCACCATCACCTCCCATAAAACACATAATAATACATACTGTGAAAGGCTTTGTGTTAGGTTCTGAGGATTAAAAGAGCTGTAAAAAATAATGTTAAATGTAAATAATTGAAAAAGTTTTTTCAAAAAACCCAGCCACAATGCAGTTCAACACACAGGGGTTATAAAGACACCATTGGGATCAACTTCATGCACTGGTCAAATTTTTCAGAACACTAGTTTAGGGATAATTAACTTTTCAAAATAAAATGTTCAAAAAAAATTTAAAGCTGTAAAAAAACAGTCCCTGTCCTTCTACAGCTCAGAGTCCTGCTGAAGAGACAGGAAGAACACACAACGGTGAAAGAAGTGTATGCTAAGTGTCAAATAAGTTGCTACAGGATGGTACCTGCACTGGGTGGTTAGGAAAGACCCCAGAAGCACCTAAGTTAGATCTCAGAGTGGGTAGAATTGTAAGTAAAGAAGAAAAGGGAGTATTGATGGGAAAAGGAGCGAAATGATGAATGTTTTAGGGTGAATCAATAAACCTGTTCTAATGTAGTGGATTTCAACCTTGAATGTTCATTAGAATCACCAGGGAGCTTTAAACATCCCAACGCCTGGTGTAGTCTAGATCAATTACATGAGAATTGCTGGGGTGAGTCCCAGATATTTCCAATGGACATCCGAGGTTGAGGACCACTGTTTTACTGGAGAGGAAGTGGTTTGTGAGAAATTGGTTAGAATATTAGAGACATAGAAAAGTTCAGATTGTAGAAAACTTAGCTATGTGAGGCTAATTATTTTAATTCTAATGTTCCTACTGCAAGCTGCCTTAAAGTATTTTCCTAAGTCAGTCTAAAGTAAACACAGAGCCTGGAATATTAGATGAAGTACCTTGAACTTTATGCTGTCATCAATGAAAGGTCACATCGGGTCCTTGAAGACCTTTGATTCTCCAATTCTTTGGAGGAATGATGTAAATAAAACAATTTTAAAATTTAAACAGGATGTAGGGTTTCAGAGTAGAAAGAGCAATATCTGATGGAACTTAACCTTGGCCAGTGGGGAGAAAGGCTCCTAAGGGAGAAAAAATTCCAAAGGTTATGGGCATGGAGTTGCATGGAAACTACAGCTTTGAGTATCAAGTATCAGGTGGTTGTAGAGGTGATGTAGGGTGAATGGAGTGAGTCAGGCTCCCTCCTCACCCAGATGTCTGGGCAACTAAGATGAGCAATATTCCCACAGCCTTGAGAGCGGGCCCACATGTGCAGAATCACGCTTTGTTGTATAATATCTTGGCATCCTGTAGGCTTTGTGTACATGTAGTATATATGGGAGTTGGGACTTCCCACGGTGCAACATGTGGCTTGCAGCAGCGTGGATTGCCCGACCCTTGAATAAAGGCATGTCAGACATGCTTACAGCTTTGTGAACTTTCTTTTGTCTGACCAGATCCCACGTGAACCTGTCCAGCTTTGAAAGGCTGCAACGCAGGTGACCTAACCATGTTTATGTGCGTTAGAAAGGGAGCTATGTAGCTCACAGGAGATCCATGCTTGTACAGGAACCAGCGGGCAAAGAATGGTGATTGGGCCTGAGCAACAGAATCCAGCTAGCTAGAAGGGGAAATATGCTGTAACAAAAAGTCAGAGTAATATAAGAAGCCCTGAAAAAGTAAACATAAAACTAAACTGTGTTCACATAGATTACTTGTTACACTCTAGTGTAGCAAAACATTTCAACTGAAAAGTAGAAAGTACTATGCTTATGCGAGAAAAAAAGATGTCCAATGGAAGAAGAAAAGGACAAGATTATGTAGTGCTGTGTATTAATTTAAAGAGGTAAATTCTCAATCCTTTAGAACATGAGAGCAGAATTCAGCAACAGCTAATGTGAGAGGTTTTCAGTTTGGGATGATCTTATCAGTCATAGTAAAGGAAATCTATTAGCTAAGAAAGGGAGAAATCATTTTTAACCTGCTACTTACATTATTTTTCAGCTGTTTGTTAGCATATACTTGATGGAAAGGTCTTGCCTCCATATATAGATATTAAAAAAGCAAGGAATGAGGGTAGGTTTTTATTTTCTAAATTATCTCACAAAAATTACATTTAAAAAATTGAGGTAGTGTTATGATATAAAAGGGGAAAGACTGCCCTCCCTTTCTTCCTTACCCAGCTTAAATGTTATACTCTGTCATTTTAACTACTGTACTGCCAGTCATCCTGACCCTCCCCACCCTCCCCCGCCGCCTCATCTTCTTTTCATCCTACCTGCCTGTCGAGGCCCTAGCCTTGGATAAGTCCAACATCTGTCTCTGCCTTGGCCTGCACCTGGGCTGTTGAGTGTTGGTGATGAAAGTCTCACAATAGGGCAGATGAAAATTGATATAAATGCATGAGCACACCTGCAAATGGGCCCTCGACATTGGCTAGAAGTCCTACCATGATGTCCTGCCAGCTCTCATTCTCATTCTGCTGAGACTGTGACGGCCTGCAGTCTTCTCAGATGTGCTGTCATTGCTTTTCCTCTTCACCTCAGCCTCTGCATCATAGCAGGTGAATTTTTCCTTTACCTTGCAGGGAAAACCAAAACCCTTCAATGTTCACCAAATCTACAGATTCATATGTATCCATATGTGGGTAGATTAAAAAACATGAACACGAGCCCTGGCCAGAGGGTTCAGTTAGTTGAAGTGTCACCCCTTATAACAAAAGGTTGCAGGTTTGATCCCTGGTCAGTCAGGGTGTGTAAGAGAGGCAAGTGATCAACGTTTCTCTCTCACATGGATACTTCCTCTCTCTCTCTCTCCCTCTCCCCCTGGGCTCTCCCTATCCCTCTCACAAAAATCAGTAAACATATACTTGGGTAAGGATTTAAAAAAAAAAAACATGGCCACAATATTTTACATTTCCTTCTATCAAGAGGTGGAGTCTATTTGCCCACTCTTGAAATTTAAGCTGCTCTCGTGTCTTGCTTTCACCAATAGAATATGGTGGAATTGATTTTGTGTGAGTTGTAGAGTCCAGGCTTGAAGAGACTTTAAGCTTTTGCTTTTCCCTTTTAGAGCACACCCACATGGTGTAAGGAAGTTTGAGTTTGACTGCTGAGTGGGAAAGAACATGTGGAAAAGCCCAGCCAAGAATGAGCACCAAGGTGATGGACATGGAAATAAGGCCATTCGCAGAACCCCCAGCTCCAGCCTAGCAACTGCCTGCAGCCACATGAGTAACTTCAGGTGAGAAGTATTCATTTGAGCCCAGATAACCCATGAAATTGTGAGAGATAATAAATCATTGTTTGATGCCCTATGTTTTGGAGTTGATTGTAAGGCAGCGGTAGATATATGTGATAACAATACTTATCCTTTTCTCCTTCCACCTGTTAACTGCAGAAGAGATGCTCAAGCACAGGCCTTCCACCTATGCTCTGGCCCATTCTCTCTTGCTTTTTTAGGGATACAGAACCACATATTATCCTCAATATCTCCCTTGCAACTGGTTCCATCTAATCAGTAATGAAATATCTCCAGTCTCCTCTGACTACTAAAGCTTCCATCCCATGTCCACTTCCAGTGATAGCCCTGATGCTGTAGGCCCTAATCTTCATCTCTCCTTCACAGCTAACATCATGAATGGCAAGAATAGCTGACATGTACAGAATACTTGTCATATGCTAGTCACCATTCTAAATGCTTTAATATATCATTAATGTCCTTAACCATCACAACAACCCTATGAAATAGTTATTCCTACTATTCTGATTTTACAGATGAGGAAAATGAAGAACAAGAAAGTAAAGTAGCTTACCCCATTGCAGGTTTGGGTACAGAAGCCAGATTGCATGGCTACAGAGTCAGTTCTTTTAACCATTCTGCTATAAAATTTGTAAGTATGTTTTGTTGATTATGCTGTTACTGTTTTCCCAATTTTTCCCCTTTGCCCCACTCCACCTGGTACCACCTTCCATCCAGTGATCCCCTCCCTTAGTTCATGTCCATGGGCCATGCCTATACATTATTTGGCTTCTCCATTGCCTATACTGTTCTTAACACTCCCCTATTTTGTACCTATCAATTATGCTTCTAAATCACTGTACCTTTTTCCCCATTCTCCTCTTCCCCCTCCCAGCTGAGAACCCTCCAAATGTTCTCCATATCTATGATTCTCTTCTTGTTCTAGTCATTTGCTTAGTTTGTTTTTGTCTTTTAGATTCAGTTGTTGATAGTTGTGTTTGTTGTCATTTTAATGTTCATAGTTTTGATCTTATTTTTCTTAAAGAACACTCTTTAACATTTCATATAATAATAGCTTGGTGCTGATGAACTCCTTTAACTTGACCTTATCTGGGAAGCACTTTATCTGTCCTTCCATTCTAAGTGATAGCTTTGCTGGATAGAGTAATCTTGGATGTAAGTCCTTGCTTTTCATGACTTTAAATACTTCTTTTTAGTCCCTTCTTGACTGCAAAGTTTATTTTGAGAAATCAGCTGAGAGTCTTATGGGAACTCCCTTGTAGGTAACTCTCTGCCTTTCTCTCACAACTTTTGAGATTCTCTCCTTGTCTTTAACCTTTGCCATTTGAATTATAATGTGTCTTGGTGTGGGTCTCTTTGGGTCCAACTTGTTTGGGACTCTCTGTGCTTCCTGGACTTGCATGTCTATTTCCTTCACCATATTAGGTACGTTCTCCTTCATTATTTTTTTAAATAAGTTTTCATTTCTTGCTCTTCCTCTTCTTCTGTCATCCCTATGACTTGGACATTGGCCCTTTTGGAGATGTCCCAGAGTCTTCTTAAATTCTCCTCATTTTTTTTGTTTCTTCATTTTGTTCTAATTGAATGTTTTTTTCTTCCTTATGTTCCAAATCATTGATTTGAATCCTGTCCTCCTTCCTTTCATTATTGGTTTCCTGTGGGTTTTTATTCATTTCCCTTTGTATAGACTTTATTTCTTCCCTTATGCTTTTGCCATATTCAGTGAGATCTTTGAGCATTCTGACCACCAGTGTTTTGAACCCTATGTCTGATAGGTTTGCTATCTCAGCATTGCTTAGTTCTTTTTCTGGGGTTCAGTTCTGTTCCTTCATTTGGGCCATATTTCTTTTCCTGTCTCCTCATTTTGGCAGCCTTCTTGTGTCTGTGAACTAGGTAGAGCTGCTTTGATTCCCTATCTTCGCACACCTGTTGAGTTGTATGGGGCGGAGCCTTGGGTATTCGCCAGAGTGGAGCAACCTGCTTTGCAGCTTTGTGGCTCTATGTGTCGGGGAGGGATCAAAAAGGGGACAATGCTGCTGCTGGCTGACTTCTGGGGGCTTGCCCAGAACTCACTTCATTTCCAGTCACTTCACCCACTTCTCATATGTGACTGGCATCCCTCCAGCAGCTGTCCTAGTTGTGGTTCCCAGAGTGGGCGGGTTTGCATATGTTCTGGGCTCTCCTGAGAAACTGGCAGTTTCTTCCATCACCCCAACCCCCACTGGGTTTAGAGTCAGAAGATATGAGGCTTTATTTTTCCTGGTGCTGGAACCCTGGGCTACACGGTCTGGCCTGGGGCTGGGATTGCTCCCTCACAAGGTGTCCCCCTGATTTGTATCCACCACATGTGAATGTGGCACCCCCATTCTGCTGGCTGCCACAGTCTAGCTGACTGGCCACCTCCTGCTGGCTGCCACCACATTGCATCCTCTCTGCTTGGATTCCCCGTCTCTGCCCCTCCTACCCATCTGGATGAATATAGCTTCTTTAAAACCTTGGTTGTTGGACTTCCATATGGTTCTGGGTGTTTTTTGGGCAGTTCTAGGTGTTTTTCATTTTAAAATTAGTTGCGTTCCTTCATATGGTTGTGCAATGAGGTGAAGTGTGTCTACCTGTGCCTCCATCTTGACCAGAAGCCCCCTTCTGCTATAAATTTACCTAACACTCATCGTTCCATTTCCTTAATTCAAACTTACCTTTCAATCTAATACAGACTGATTTCAACCCCCACCTCACCACCATAACTACTTTTAGTGTCAAAAATGACCTGTATATCGATAAATCAGGTGTTCTCAATGGAGTGATATCACCCACAAGAGTTCAAAAGTTGTTCTTAAGGGGTCAAAAAATTCTTAGGTATTACTGTGGCTTTTGCCCCTCCAAAGTGCCACAGTACACAGACAAATATACAGTATATCTGTGGTATTAACACTTTATAGGGGTAGACAAGTAGGGACAAAAGATCTAAGAATAATCCCTGTTGGGGGTGGGTGGGTAATAGTTTTAAAGGAGGTTGAGAAACATTGTGATAAATTAAACGCCTCAATCTTTATCTTGCTTGACTTCTTGGCAGCACTCAATACTATTGACCATTACCCCCTTTTCAAAATGTGTTCTTCCCTTGGCTTTGTGATGTCACACTCCCTAATTTCCCAAATGAACTCTGGCTACCTCCTCTCAGGCTCTCTTTCTGGCTCCTTCTTTACTAAGCCTGTACTTGTTAGAGGTGCTCAGGAACCTGTTCTTTTGCACACACTTTGCAGGTGATATAATCAAGTCTCATGGCCGGTGATTTCCAAATTTTTATCTCCAGCCATTATCTTGATTTTCAGCTTTAGACTCCCATATTCACCTGCCTGCTGGTTATGTTCACTTAGATGTCTGAGACATCTGGTGTTTGACATGTCCCAAATGGAGCTCTTACTTTTTTCTCCTAAACTTGGTCCTCTCAAAGTCTTTCCCATCTCAATAAGTGGCAACATCCTCAGGAGTCCTTTTGACTCCTTCCTTTTCTTTACTTCCCGTCTGACTATCAGCAAATTCTGTATGTATGTATGTATGTATGTATGTATGTAAGATGTATGGTCTCTCCTCCTGTAATCTTGCCTCCTATAATCCAGTCTTAACATTGCAGCCAGGATATTCTATTTAAAGCATAAATCATATCTGGCCACTCCTCCCCTCACAATCTTTCAATGGCATTTTATTGTCCTAAAAATAAAATCCATGCTCCTTACTATGAACTAAAGGCCCTATATAATCTACTCCCTGCCTACCTCTTTGTCTTCCTGACACACAGCTTCCTCTCTCACTCCTGACTCTCCTATCACATGAGCTTTTTTTTTTATTCCTTTGTTTCCAGCTTAAGGCCTTTGCACTTACAGTCCATCTGATCCACCTGGACTACTCTGCTCCCTGATCTTAGCAGGTTTTGCTCATCATTCAGGTCTCAATTTAAGCATCATCACCTCAGAGAGTCTTTGGCCATCTACCCAACCTAAAGTAATCTTCTCCCTGTCCCACCTTCCATAAACATTGACCTGTTCTCCTTCTTTCACAGTGCTCTCCCTTCTTCTGCGAGCTCCCCACCCTCATCTTTCTCATCCCTCTGAATGAAGGTGCTCTCTTATCTGATTGTTTCTGTGACCATATTGCATTGGTCTGGGATGGGCCCCTGACCTAGCTGGATCAAAGCTCTTCCTAGAATTTTTAGAACTGGAATTGAGAAACAGAGTCAATTCTCCTGAGTAATGACAGGCCTTGCCCGATATCAAAATCAGCAACTGCTAGTGGCTATGTTTCCCATCATGTGGAGGAAATGAATCTATAAGAACAAATGACACTCACATGATTAGAGGAGAAAAAAAAAAGGCGGTTTTGGAAGCATTTTTTCATTCTGGTTGTTTCTCAGGTCTAAATTATATTCTGGATGCATAGAGTTAGTTGAGAAACTTTTTTCCTTGAAAAATTAAAAACGGCTAGAGTGTCGATTGGTCTACTTTCTTCTTTACTGTGTCTCACACTGCCCTCATATGTAGATGTTTAATATATGCTTTTAATGACAAAGATAATGAACGTTCCACCTTCAGGATGGGAGGTTAGAAAACTCCCATTCAAAGCACACTTTAAGGATTCTGAGATCATCGAATTAAAACTTGTAGAGACAGGATGCGGTCAACTCTGAGAAGACACACTCGGACTTTTGCATTAATGTATCAGCACCAAATCCTCTTGCTACAAAAAGTCCACATTCAGAGGCAAGATATTAAATGTTTTAAAATGACTGCATCCCTCTTATTATTATTAAGGTCCAGTTCAACCTTTATAAAACTTAACCTGATTAAACACATTGTAATTAAATATAATTATGCAAACTCTGTACTGGACACTGTAGGAGACACAGAGATGAGTAAGCAGAGACTCAGTCATTAAGGCATTTATTAGAGGACAGATTTTTTCAAGCACATAAAATACATCACCAAAATACAAGGTAGTCGTGATGTTTTTTATGTAAGTTACAAATGAAGTGCAAGGGTGCCAGGGATGAGGTGGAGTTCATAGTAGAGAAAGGGTGTATTTAGTTTTAAGAACCCAGAAAGGCTTCATGGCTAACTTAGGCATTTAAGCTGTACCTGAGAGGATGATGGGTGGGAATGTAAAGGTCAGAGATGGTATGAGGAAGCATCCAGCCCTTAAGAATAGGCCAAAGGCATCTGTGGCTGCGATCATGAAACACAGTGAGCAGCTAATGGAGGCCTGCACTCGTGGGCTTAGCAGCGAAACAGCAGAGTGTCTGTCTACTGGCTTTGCTATTCACAGGAATTGCACAGCATGGTCTGTTCAGTCTCAGAATTTTCAGTTTGACATGACAGTGTTCTATCCCCTTAGTCTGACGAGTTGGCAGCTGCATGTGGGGCTGGTGTTTGGGAGCATGTTCAGACTGGAGACATTAAAGTTAGAACATAAATAAAACCGCATTTTATGAAAAGACACACGAACACTGTGCATTGTTTAGAACATGGACCAGTGAAGGTCATAGACTCTGTAATGTCACTGGTGGTCATCATGGAGCGAAGAGGTATGTGTTACCAGCGTGATTTGAGTTGAAAATGAAACTGGAATAATAGGTCCATGTCCCTGATATGTTCAGTTCATTGAAATAACAAGTCTCAACCACCATCCTTTGATATAAGGGAAGTCTATTCTAAAAACAGTTTCCATTCCTCAAGTTTTTGGAATACTAACCTGTCTAATGAGTCCTTCCTGGCTCATTGCGTTGGCTCCACAGGCCACTTCTCACCTTTCATAATCGAATCTCTGGCTGCTGCTCTTTCCTTTCCCCATGGAAGCATAGGTACGGGCTCCACAGGAAAGATCAGGGTAATAGCTTGGGTATAACAGAAGGAAATTACCACTGAAAAGAAAAACCTAAAACTGGATATTAGATATTCCTGCTCCTAACATTAGCCAAACCCCCCTCTAAGGGGCCCTAGTGACTAGGTCTCCCTTAGCCCCCCATCCTAATGCTGTGTAAGGAGTTAAGATATCAGAATACCATATTTCTCCAACCTGAAGTCCAGACCTCTAACTCTCACCTAGCTTCAGAGAGGAAGGTAGGCTTTTCTCTTCCCTGATCCAAGGCCAGCTTCCTTTCCTGGCCCAGCATTACTGACAGTAAGAACATTGTTAGTTAGTTTGACTGTAGGACTCATTTCTCTATGTATATGTATATCAAAATATCATTCTGTACATCTTAAACCTATACAGTTTTTATTTTTTAAAAAAACTTATTTTCTTCAGGGAGAATTCTTACTTCGGTCCACAGAGCGAATTGAGTCAAAACAGTAGTCAAAAGCACATTTAAAGAAGTCTGGGACGTTCAGGGTCTGTGAACATCGCACGCAGGTGGTGCAGAACACGGGTGATGGGTTGGGGGCGAGCAGCGCAGGGCCAAGCCTGGTTCCATGCTTCCTCACAACTTTTCCTCCAGTGTGACGGCTTGATTTCTCATGATCTATGAGTAAATACTTGGACAAAAAGACACATCCCTCAAGAAACACAAGATGTATTTTTCAGGAAGGGTCTATTCTAAATCCATATTTAGGAAATGCAAGGTCTGGCAGAAGTAACGCCTGCTTGAGTGCAGTTGGTAGGGTAATAATATGGGTGTGATAATTTACAGTTTTAATTTGAACGTTTCACTTAAAATGTCATATGGTGTGCTTGAGTGTGATATTGTTATTTTACAGAATTACATGCTTATGATTTTGTAATGAAAAAGCGTTACTTGTGCTGGACCCTGTAGTGTGATTCTTAATGCTAAGGAAACAGTCCTGTTAGAGAATTACCCAATTTATATCACTGCATAGAAACTATAAAAACTCATTAATGAAAGCTTAACTTTGTTGTGCACTTACCATAAGCTAAGGGATTTTATATCTCCGTTTCGCAAAGAAATGAACTGAGGGTGCAAAGACACATTGCTTATAAATGGCAAAGCAGGATTCCCACCTAACCAGTCAGTGGTGTACTTAAAAACTAAGTAAGATTTAATGCACTGGTAAAAACAACCTCATTTAAACCAGTGGTGAACTCACTATTTTCTCCAAGGAAATTTATGTAACAGAATAACACTTCTGAAGATTTTTCGTAAAAGGGTATCATTTACATCATCTCAAAATGGATATTTTTGAAATAAACATGGGTACTCATTTATTCAACAAGGTTTCCTGTGCACCACAATCCAGGCATTATACTAAGTATTATGGAAGATGCAAATATGACTTCCTGTAGGAATTTATAATCTATCAATAAAGAGGAAATAAAAGACAAACAGATTTTGGTGAATACCACAGGAAGAGTGAAAAAAGCATTGTGGGGGTTTAAAAGTGGAAGAGATTATATGTACTTTCGGGAGTGGGGAGATTTACTGAATCATAGCAGCTGTAAAATAAATACAAACATAAAACTAATATGAGATTGAAAAATAAAAAATAGACCATCTAAATAAGAGCCAAGACAAAATGAGGGATTAATGTCAGAATATTGGAACTCCTCCAGGTGACACTTTCCCTACCATAAAATGATTAATACATTCGTTTCCATGGATTTAGATCCACTGCTGTAATCACTCCTAAAAAAATTGCCGTTCTTACAGGAAGACGTGCAGAAGATCATAAAATAATGTACCCTCTGAATGGATAGGAAGCGTTTGGATGGTCATCTCTCATAAGTAACACTATTTAGGATTAGCGTGGACACTGGTCATTGATTCACTTTTATCGATGCTTGTAATGTGTGTCAGAAATGTTGATATCATTGTGCAGCTCTTATCAGATAGTGAAACACAAGAATACACCAAGTGAAAGTCCGTGGGACGTTCACGAATATATAGACTTTTTTTTTTTTTTTTTGATAATGATAATGCTCTTTGAAATCTGGAGTTCAGAAGTGGCATAAAATGTGATTCCAATACAAACTAGCCTGCCTCACACGTGACTTTCTTTGGTTGAGTTTATGGCCCCAAATAGACACTAACGATATCGCTGTTAAAAAAAAAAAAAAAAAAAAATTACCCAAGTGATTGAAATGTACCTAGCCTTGGACTACTAGTCCCATCATGCAATGCTCCCCATATTCCCACTGTGTGGGGTGGAGCCGTAGGAGGGGTGAGAACAGCGGCGGCCCGTGGATTCTGGGCATTGTAGTCTGGGGCTCTGGCCTCCGTCGGGACGGTCCACGTGGTGCCTTCGGCGGCCGCTGTGGGCAGTGGCTACCCTGCTCTCTCCACATGGTCCTGTGGGTGCCAGCTGCGGCGGGGGCAGACGGCCACCGCGGAGCCGGCTGGAAGGAGGGTCGGAGGTGGCCCAAGCCTTCGCGACGTTTTTGCGACAGCCGCGGCCGTGTTCCACGAGTCCCCTCCCTCCTCCTCTCTCCGAGGAGGTACCGGCTGTTGTGCGGAGCTCCCTTTCTGTTTGAGTGTATGGGAGAATGAGTGAGTGAATGAGTGAGTGTGAGCGTGCGTGTGAGAGAGGGTGAGGCGTGAGTGCGCGTTTGGGAGGAGGAGAACCCGCCGTGGCCACCCTGCCGCTCCCCGCAGCGGGAGCAGAACGCGCGGCCGGAGACAGAACCGGCGCCCCGGGAGCCAGCGGGGACAAGGGCAGAGACACCCGCTCCCCACCCCCAGCCCTCGTCCGTCCGCTCTCCTCCGTCCGGGGGAACCTCTCCGTCCCACCCCACCCCTCGTCCGGCCTCTGCCCTGCTGCCCCCCTGGATGTCCCCAGCGCTCTCGCGGGGCCTCCTGCTGCTCGTGCCGCATCAGTCGGGCTGGTGCTGCGGCCGCTGGGTGTAGAGCGGGCAGGTTCCCGGGGGCTGCGGCTGCCGGTGCTTACCCGGTCCCCAACCCTGTCCCCTGGTCCCCCGACCCCAGCTCTCCGGCCTCGGAGGCTGTGACAATGGACTATGACTTTAAAGTGAAGCTGAGCAGCGAGCGTGAGCGGGTCGAGGACCTGTTTGAATACGAGGGCTGCAAAGTTGGCCGAGGCACTTACGGTCACGTCTACAAAGCCAAGAGGAAAGATGGGTGAGTGTTTGTGCCAGTGCGGGTGTCCGCGCTGGGCGGCGCTCCCGCGGGCCCAGACAGGTAGCCGGGAGGGGAGCAGGGCGCTGGAGTGCGGATCTCCCACTTCCTCGACACCCGCAGCCGTCGCTGCCGGCCGGGCTTGGGAGGAAGTGGCGAACCGAGGATCCCAGCCCACGCTGAGCCGTGCGTGCTGCCCCCTCTGTGTTCTACTTCGGTGGCTCGGAGGGAAACGGAGTCTCTACCCTATGGGCTGTTCACTTTCCAGATTTCTCAAAAGAAATTCGTTATGAAACGTCAGTTTCATTATTTTGGGGGGAGTCGATTTATTATTATGCTAAACTTCTGGGGATTTCCACACCTGCGTCTGGAGTGACATCCACCAGTCTGGGAGGGAAGCTGTGATCCTTTCCTCCGCCAGTTTGTGATCGATTTATTATCACATTTGGATTTTATTTGGGGGAAAGATAGCAGCAGGTAAATCCAGTCTGAAGAGTTCTTCGTAGTGATCATCTGCAGCATAAATGTAGCAATTGCTATTTAGATAGTGTTAGCTGTGAATTTTACATAGAACAATGGGGGTTTGGTGTAGGGTGGGTGGTGGGGGAAGAGGCCAGTGACAAATAGGGGTTACCTTGTTCAAGCACTCCCCCTCAAATTAGCAGCTGGCAATGAACTTTAAATAGTCTCTTTGCTTTAAATATTCTTTCCTAGAAATAATTAAGTCTATGGTAATGCTTCCCATTTAGTATCTTAAACAGGCAAGTGTTCATATTTTCTTTGTCACTAGATGAATGTCTTGTAATATTGACAAAAGAGAAGACAATTCTTAGTTGAGGAGAAAATGTATGTAATTAACTCCTGGTTTTCCAGTTGTGAGAATGGATGTTGCCTCTGTTGCCTTTACACATTATAGAAAATTGCTGGGAAGGTGATATCAAAGCTTATTATATAATCTTTCAATTTTATTGTAAACAAAGTAGCTTTTCTGACCATCTCTGTTAGTTTGGTTAGCTACTGTTTAACAATTAATATAATTGTGGGGTTTTTTCAAAGCAGGTAAGGAGGGTGTATTCAGGACTACATTAGCACTAAAAAATGAAATCTTTCATAATACTGAAGTTATCTGGGGGGTGTGAGAGGGAAGCCATATTTATAACTACTTCAGTGTTCTGGGTACTGAAAAAGGAAGTATATATTTATTCAACATTTTTTTTTTTTCGATTTACTGAGATGTCTTTCTAAAAAATTTAAAATGTTCTTTAAGGGTAATATAGTAATTCTAGCTAATTTGGAATGTGCATTTCAGTTCTCACATGCAGCAGTAAAGCAGTATAGATATCAGCAAAAGGTAGGGATTTAAAAACTTGGGACCCTGGGTGCTGCATGTATTAAAAAGTATTTTTTAGCAGAATAGATAGTTTGGTGACATTTGAAAAATCAGCGTCAAGAAAAGCAGCGTTGACTGTTGTTTAATTATGTTTCTCTTTGAAGTATTACTCTGTAATAATACATATATTTAAAAAATTACCCTTGTTAACTTCCCATACAATATTTTTCAAAAGCATGAAACCATTTTCCTTTCCATCCCCCAATATGTGATTTTGAGCATATTCATAAAATCTCCAACCCCATGAGATTAGACAT
>VMDR010013576.1:0-24798 GCA_007922815.1 Macrotus californicus | reverse complement strand
TAAGAATGGTGGTTCTCTTTATGATTTGTTTTTAAGCTAAGCTTAGTATTTCTTTTTTCTTGCTGTGTATTGTAAAGGATATTAACTGTTATTCACATTGATATTTGTAATTCTTTTTCAGTTTAAACCTTTGATCAAAATGATAAGATTTCATTAAAAAAATAGGAAAAAATCTATTTGGTGGTTTTTCCATCCCTGAAGGCTTAAAAATAACTATACTTTTCCATTAAAGTTCTTTCGAACATCTGTACAGAAAACATACTGCCCCTGAATAAAACAAGCTACAGGTGTGGTCCTTGACTTCTCTCTGAAAAAAACCTTTTCATAACAAAGTACAAAATAATAGTAAAGGCAATTAACTAAATAAGTCTTAATTCCAACTGCTAAGATTTTTGCATGAAAATTACATCGTCGTCATTATTGAAGTGTGAGATTATAGCCAGCTGTTGAAGTGATAGTTCTCTTCTGTAATCCAGTTCTCTGCATTGCTTTTTGGTGTGAACTGAAAACAATTATAAAGTTAAGTCTTATAACCCACTTTAAATGATTTAGTTGCCTGGAATTTATCACTGGTAAAAATCAGAACAAATTCCTTCAGGAATCTGTGTTTATACCAAAAATATACATTGTGACCCTGGAATACTTTCCCTATTTCCATTCAAAGATATGTTGCCTAAAAGATAAGTTACATAGTAAGTTTTAAAAATGTTTAATTGTTACACGTACTCTGAGTGTAAAACCAATAGATTCTTCCAATATTTTGATTGTGACAAGATTGATTTATAAATTGTGTCTTAACTACATATTAAATTAGCAGATTTCACGTACTAGGCTATTCGGAATGCTATTAATTATCAGATGGGAATACTAACCTGAAAAATGTGTAATGTTTTTTGTGCAAAATAATAACAAAATAATGGCCTCCAAATCAGGTTCAATTCTTAAGAACCTGTGAATGTTATCTTACATAGTAAAAGGGACTTTGCAGATATGATTAAGTTAAAGACCTTGAAAAGGGAGACCATTCTGGATTATCCAGGTAGACCTAATCTAATCATATGAATCTTTAAAAGAACCTTTCCCACCTGTGGTCGGAGAGGTGTTACTATGGAAAAATGGTCAGAGAGAGACTACATTTCTGGCTTTGAAGATGGAGAAAGGGGGTCCTTCCTGAGCCAAGAAATGGAGGTAGCTTGTAGAAGTTCCCCTAGAGCCTCCTGAAAGGAGTGCGCCCCTTACCAGCACCTTGATTTTAGCCCATTGAGACCTATGTTGGACTTCAGGCCAACAGAACTGTAAGGCAATGCATGTTTGTTTTAAGTCACCAAGGCAGGGGGTGATTCACTACGGCCGCTGAAGAAAACTAACACTCGCTTTGTGTTTGTGATTTGTTGCATAAAGTCATTACTGAAATCCAAAAACGATGACAGAACAAAAGTCATTTGGTAACACGTAAAATACTTAGTAATTTATAAGACTTCCTTATATGTGAATTGCTACAATTCATTTTGCTCTTAAATAGCAGAATGAATTCAGTTTAGATTTGCAACTGTCTTTTTTTTTTTCTTAGTGCTACCATTGTACCAGGAACATACTGTAGGCAGTCAGTAAATGCTGAAAAAAAAATGGCTAAAGGTACATGATCAAAATTTTCACTACTTGTTAAGAATGTTTCAGGAAAGGGACCTGAAGAAAACTAGGAACATAATTGCTTGTGTCAGGGCTGAAGAAGTGTCTCCACACCTTTTGACAAATGTATCTAACGTTTCTGTTTGTCATGTTTGGCAGTTGTCAAGGAATTGCTCAAGGGCTTATTGGACTCAACCCCCAGGGTATAACTGAGTTCATCTCTGTCTTGCTAAACTGGGCACCAGCAGTAGCCCCAAAGCAGTGGTGATGGGGATTCTTAATCTTCCAGATAGTAGTTTCCTATTTAATTAGTTACAAAACGACAAGCTTCAAGATACTATACTGTATAGCAAGATATTTAAGATCGTCATAATATTCATATTAAAGGAGACAAACCTTTGTACTTTTAAATCACTCGTAAGTTGCTTCTCTACTTTCACTGGCTGGTAAGTTTGGATATTCAGTCAGAAGTATTTATTGAATTGGTACTTGGACTGGGAAGCAGGGGCAAAGAGCTCTGCCATCATAGGGCTTATTAACCCATAGGGGAGATAGAAGTTAAATAACTACGATAAATTAAATGATGACAAGTTCTGAGAAGTGTGCAGTGCTGTAGGAATGCATAAAATCTACTTGAGTCCAAGTAAAGAAACATCTCTGAAGATTAAGGAATGGAGATATGGAAAGGGCTTAAAAGCAATGGGAACACAAAAAATCTGGTATCATCATGAGCAGGTTGAAAGATAAAGCTGGTTAGACTGACAGGGGTCCTATCCTATAGGGTCCTCTTAAAGGATTTTGGAAAAATCAACTATAATCTGGAGCATGACTTGGATGGGAGAAAAAGTGAGTGCAAGAGAAGCTGAGGTCAGAGGCTATTTCGGCTGCCGAAAGAGGGTGGTAGACATGGGGATGGGGCATACAAGAATCCATAAATAAGTTAGGAGATAAACTAGAACTTATTTGGAGATTGTATATGGGTTATCACAGGGACAGGGAGAGGAGAGGTTGTTCGGGAATAAAATCCTGATGACAAAAGATAACCTGATTTTCACATAAGAGGCAGAGAAAGAACACAAGTCATTATTGAGTAGGCATTAGCATATTTACACACATGTAAGATAACATGAGGGTGACCATAAAGTTGGGACAAAAATCTCAGCACTCATCAGAGCAGAAGAACGTACATTGAGGTCTCATCTTGAGAAACAAAGGACTGTTCCTTGTGAGAGTCTTCTGTACATCTTGTGAGAGACACTTGAGCTAATCCTATAGGTTTGTTTTTACATATTGAGGTGATTTTGGATTTGACCTTGGAGCTATTTCTACACTGAAGACTGGAGAGTGGGCTTAATTCCTAGAAAGCTTTCCCTTCATTCTAAAGGTTAAAGTAAGGACTGAGATTCACTGTAACTCCAAGGAAAGAAACACTCTTAAAAAAAGAGGGAAAGGTGCCCTGCCTGGTGTGGCTCAGTAGAATAAGTGCTGGCCTGTGAACTGAAAGATCACCAGTCTGATTCCCAGTCAGGGCACATGCCTGGGTTGTGGGCCAGGTCCTCAGTTGGGGGTGTGTGAAGGGCAACCAGTGGATGTATCTCTCATACATCAGTGTTTCTCTCCCTCCCCTCCCTCCCTTCCTGTCTCTCTAAAAGTAAGTAAATAAAATCTTTTTAAAAATAAATTTAAAAAAAAAGAGGGAAAGGATAAAATGGTCTTTTTGGCCTTTATAATGGAGAAAATTGTTTTCTAAGTACTTAGTGACCAGTGGTGCCGCTTACTGAGGTGGGCAATTCTGAAGAGGGAGCCACTTTGAGTAGTCACAGATTGACACTTGTAGCACTGCCAAATTTGAAGTTCTTATTAGACCTTCCCTTGCAGATGACAGGTATATAGTTGAATGCATTTGCAGTGTAGAAGAGCAGTCTAACCTGAAAATAGTGTTTGGTGGCTATCAAAGGTCAGTTGGTGTCTCAAGTCTGGAAGTAGACTGGGCTGCCTAGAGAGAAGGAAGGTGTAGTGAGGAAGAAAAGAGGAAGTTTGTCTCTGGTTGTATAATCATGGAGTTGAATAAGTAAGTCACCCCAAGTGGTTTTAGTACTGAAGACAGAGTCATAGCAATGGTCAGTGTTTTCCTTTTTTGATTACTTTTCCTAGGTAATGTAGCTCAAAATTTAGTTCGCACACTCTTGTAAGCTAGACTACTGCTTTTTGTACATTGTACATTCTCTTCAGTCTCCCAGATCTTCTCTTGACCCGGCTTGCACCCATACATGTTCTGTACCCTCTCTTTTTGGGTCAGTGTGCCCTCTTATGCTGTCTTGGTCTCTTATTTTGAACTTTTGCTTATTTGGAAGATTCTCAGTTGTTTCCACATGTAATTTTTAGATGTTTATTCCCCTTCATAGAATTAGGTATCCTTTTACTGGTTTATTTATTTGGTCTGGAATGTGCCAGGTTTTGAGGCTTGAGATTCCCTGCTCTCCAGTGCAGAGATGGCTTTGTGTGGGTGGAAGTGGAGGTTCAGGGAGAAGTATCATGTTGGAAAGAAATAAATACATGACTGTGGGGCCCAAGTGCCTCTTGGGTAGATACATTTTTTACTGAAGCAATTACTGCACATCGAAAAAGGGATGCCTTTTGGTACTATAATTGAAGGCAAATTGGAAAATGAAATACAGGGGAAAATACCTCCTATTAATATTTGCAAAAATATTTTGATCCAGACTAACATAGAGACCATTCTTGCTCTGTATTTTATTGGACAGCTCAGTTTGTTGAGTTGGGGGCAACTTTCCTGAATCATATACTGGTAAATCCTGCATTTGTTGGAAAAGGTTCCTTATTCAGAGACCCTGTTGCTGCTTGAGGCTTGGCAAATGCAAAAAGTTGTGGTAGCCTTCAGGGACATTTTTTCATTTTATGATGAGGTAGTGACGAGGGACTGAAAAATGAGCGCAAACAAGAGTGGGCAGTGAAGACTTGGACAGAGATTTTACTAACTGGCAGTATGAAATATTCGATAGACTAACCATTTTAATGGGTTTATCTTAGACAATTTTTCTGTTGTGAAAGTGTCAGTCAATAATTTACCCTTCCCTGGGGGCAGAAGAAGCAATCATACTGTGTAAACTGACACTTTGGGGCCTGTTGCTTTGCTGGAGCTCCTCTTGGCTGGAGCTGGATACCTCATGGTTGCCACACAAACACCAAGTGTCTGCACTTTGACAAATGGAGGCTTGGGGAAACTACCCCATGGCAGGGATGCTTGCAGTGATTCACTTCAAGTGGTATCTGAAGTAATGGGTTACTATAACTCTCCATCTGTTCCACATCAAAAAGAATATAACTATATATTTTTTAAAAGTTTATTTTGATATAGGGTGGAGTTCTATAAGGAGGAGAGAGTGGTAGTGGGAAAATAGGTTATTTTTAAAGGAATATTTATAAAGCTTCAGAGAAGGGGCAAACTGGGCTCACTGACTGATACCTGGGATGCGTTGGTATTGTCTAGCAAGATACTGGATGCAGCTGTACATGTGAGACTTACCCTTTAGCAGTGCAAACGTTAAAGTCAAAAACTTGAGTCCATTACCCCTTGCCATACAATTCGTTTTGATGCAATAGTGAACACAACTCCACTGCAGATTTAAGTACTATTTATGTGAACTTCATTTTCCTGTTTAGTCACTGAATCATACTGTAGTGTTGGCATGGGAAGTTTTGTAATTTGCCTTCCTGTGTGAAGAGTGCTTTTCTTCTACTGAATGTTCACTCCTGCATACTTTTTTTAGTTAGGCATTATGTCATTACGAAGATTTACAGTTATTTAATAATGATTTATTATAGTAATTTATTCTGCCAGCTGTGGCACATTTTCAGTGGAATTTGTAAATCAAATTTATACAGAAATTTACCAGGACATGCATTTCAGGATTTAATAAAACATACTTTAAAATCTTTTTGAAGTGGGTAGTTTTATGCTAACACCTTTGGGATTAAGCTTTACCTTAACAACCTTTGTTAACGTTCAAACGCTGCTGTGTCTGTCCCACAACTATGGAAGGAAGAGTCTGTGAGATCTGCTAAAATTAAATACAGTTTCAGGTCGTCCACTTTGCTTCCAGACCATTAGTGTCATGTTATATTTGACCTGGGATGTTCGGATGATACTGAGGGACACGGAAACATCCTGACATTATGCTCTGTGCAGTTCCATACGTTTTAATCACTATTAAAATGTGCATCTGGAATCATAACGGAGAATGAACCTAGAAGGTTATGTTCAATTTTGAAGCCCTAAGTGTCAGATTTTCTCCTCCTCTTGCAGAGCTCACTGGCCACTAACCATGTGGAATACATTTAGCTTTGGCGGACTTGCCAGCTCGTGCTCCTCCCGCAGTTTCTTTGTTATGGTACAAATACGGCAAGTTATTATATGTATTTTCCTATAGTTTCCCTTTTTTTGAAAAAAAAAAAAAGATTGTTGAGATTTTGTATGTTTACTTGATGGTATGTATCCGTTTAGAAAAGCAGAGTCTAGACAAGAAGGAAAGTGCATAGATTGCTTTATAACTTGTATTTTTTTAAAACCTGGCAATTTGAGAAGCTGTCTTTGAAATGCATGATTACCAAGTAATTTGTAAAAATGACTTGTTCTCTAAGATTGCATGTGAATTGTAGTTCTAAGATAAAACTACTAATTCACAGCTTCAGTCAGCTGGTTATTTTGTCTACAGCAGCATGAAACATTTCATTTGATTTACTACTGCCTTCAAACACATTGACTTCATTGATCAGTTGTTTTAATATTATGTAGACACAGTCTTAATGTGCCTTGAAGCAGAAGTTTCAGGTGATACTTAATTGTATTTAAAGCAGTGGACTAGGCACTATCTAAGATGGAAGTGCAAGCATTTGAAAATACCGTAGCCTCTAATTTTTCGTTGTAGTTTGTATTTGTATATCATGTTTAGGCACCAGTTAAACAAAATGTAACAAAAATAGCCAATTTGTCATCTGAAATGCAGTTCCTCCCCATTTAAGGGTTCTTATTTTTATTTTTGCCATAACACGTGACAAGGTGAACAAGTTTGTCATCTGATCTCTTATTTCTTAAAAGATAGAATTTTTTTAAAGTTCTTAGAAATGTCACACAGCAGTTAATTTAGTTCAGATTGGAATTCAAGTTATAGTACATTAAAAACTGGATCTAGCCCTGACCGGGCGATTCAGTTTGTTGGAGTGTCATCCTGTAGACCAAAAGGTTGTGGGTTTGATTCCCCAGTCAGGCTGCAAATGAGAGGCAACTAACCAATCTTTCTTTCTCACATCAGTGTTTTTCTCTCTCTAAGATCAGTAAACATACTCTCAGATGAGGATTTTTTTAAAAAAAGGGATCTTTTCATGATCTCATTAGAAAAAAAATTAAAAATAAACATATTAAAAATATGTACATAGTATGTTTGGGAATTCATCTTGATTTTTAATGTTTCTAGAAAAATTGTTAAAACTTTTTATATGATTACTTACTTGTGTGCTATCTTGACAAATGACTCCATAGTATTTGATATTTTTTTATTTTGAGAAAAATAAGTCTACAGTGAAAGGGAAACTGAGAGATAAAGATTTCTTGAAAGGGTCTAGAGATGGATCTTCCTTTTTTCATAATTTTATTTTTCAATTACAGTTTACATTTAATACTATTTTTATTAGTTTAAGGTGTACAGCATAGTGGTTAGACAATCATATACTTTTCAATGTGGTCCTCCCAATGTTTCCTGTACCCACCTGGTAACCATGCATAAGCTATTACAATATTATTGACTATATTCCCCGTGCTGTACTTTATACATCCCCAGGACTGTTTCGTAACTACCGATCTGTACTTCTCAATCCCTTAAACTTTTTTTACCCCAAAGCCCCTTCCCTCTGGCAACCAAAAATGGAGTCTCGTGAGAGATTTCATTGATGATCACTTAGATGTTGCTGCCAAGTTTTCCTTGAAGGCATTTAGTACTTACATGCTGATGAGATCCTGGAGAAAGGCTGGTCTCTTTGTTTTACTTTTTTTTAATCCCGTGCTCCAGTGCTCACAATAGATGAGGTATCTTTGCCACATTTAAATACAGAAGGAAAGACTATTTTATAAGTGAGTTCACAGTTCTGGATTTAGTGTTGTTGTTTTTTAATTACTTTATTGTTGTTCATTTACAGTTGTCTGCATTTTCCCCCCACCCCCACCAATCACACCCCCCTCCCCCGCTCCCACCCTCCCTCTTGGTTATGTCCATGTGTCCTTTATAGTGGTTCCTGGAAACCCTTCCCCCACTGTTCCCTTCCCCTTCCCCTCTGGCCTTTGTTAGATTGTTCTTAATTTCAATGTCTCTGGTTGTATTTTGTTTGCTGTTTTCTTTTGTTGATTATGATTTAGTTTTGAACTGAGCAGTATTTTAAGTTTTTTCTTTTGGGCTTACCTGAAAATCTTCATAAATGACACCAAATTGGAACTTAAAAAAAAAAAAGGCACAGTTGAGGAAGGACAATTATGTTTCATCTTGTGGGTGAATTTTGATTGACTGGTAGTGAATGCTTTGAGGAGCTGAAATAGGTCAGGAGGGGGGAAAACCTTCTGTGCTCAATTAGCGATGTCTGCCATGATGTCAATGGAATCATGACCTGAATTTCTCCCCCTAGCATAGAAACTCCTGAAGTTACTGTAATCATTCATTTGTTCATCATGTGTTCATACATTCAACCAGTTTTCTTAAACACTATTGAATACAAGGCAGCCTGCCAGGCATGGTAAGAATACAGAGGTAGAACAGACATGAATTTGCTTTCAGCATTGATGGGTGGGAACTTAACTGTTTATTAACAAAAACATGAAGTGTGGTTAGCAGCAGTTTTAGAGAGATCGTTATGGTCCAATTCAAAGATACTGAATTCTAAGCAAGTTCTAAGCAAGAAGGCTATTCATTTGCAGAAATCTGGCAGATCTAGAGTTTGAGATAACTTGTATTTGCTGATTGGGTAGGGCAGGCATTCTGGGGGATGCCCACTCCCATCTGACATGGACAGATGATTGCCTTGTCAAGTGTTTAGCCTGTGTATAACATTTCTGCTAGTTAAGTGCTATAAGGAAAATGATATGGCCAGCCTAGTGATGACTGGTGAAGCTATATCCTGTTGTCTGAGATACCAGTCAGGAATACAATGCAGAGAATCAAGGACAGAGCATAATTTCAATGTGTAGACTTTTATTAAATTCAGAAAATATATTCTAGGTAGAAATATTTTAACTGTTATTTATATATGGATAGCTTATATATGTAAAATGTCAAATTATATCTAATGCATACAATTAATTGTTAGTTTGAGACATCCCTTCTCTACCATTTTTCCCTAACTGGAAATAATCAAATTATCTTTGTTTTTATTTGCTCCCTGAAAGCTAAAATTTATGTAAGCATCAGTTCTTTTAGATTCTTTAAAAACCAAAACATAAGGACTCTAAATTGTTTCTTTGTTTCTCAGTCTAGGTCCTCATGTTCTGTGATGGGCTATCCATTTCCTGTTAGTGTCTACTGTAGTGTCAGGTGTTTGGATGCAGGTGGTATAGACAGAAAATCGACATACTTTCTTTGCCATTGGAGCTTACATTCTATGGGAATGTTTAAATACAGCACAAATCCCCTAATTGAATACTTCTGCCTCAGATTTCTCACTTTTCTGATATATCTGACACACTCTTTCTGAGACAAAACACAACTTTAATTATTTAACTTTTCTGTTCAGAAACTTAAAGCCTAAATTTCAAGGCCTCTACAGTTTGTTATATTCTTTTTTAATCTCATTTTTTAAAAAAGTTATTATTTTTAAAGATTTTATTTATTTTTAGAGAGGGGAGGGAAGGGAGAAAGGGAGAGAAACATCAAAATGCTGGTTGTCTCTCCCACACCCCCTACTGGGGACCTGCCCTGCAACCCAGGCATATGCCCTAGACTGGGAATCGAACTGGTGACCCTTTGGTTTGAAGACCAGCATTCAATCCATTGAGACAAACCATCCAGGGCTCTAATCTCATTTTTTAATAGCATCTTTCATCTACCAAAGGAACATGCCCTTATTTTTATTTTTAGTCATGCCCATCTCCCCATTTGGCCTGTTCTCTGTGTCTTTTTATATTATCCTTACCCCAAGAATCTCAGCCCATATCTTTCTTTTGACCAAATTACTTATGCTCCTAGAAGCATTATAGTTAATAACACAAATAGCAATGTGTTGCACTTCTACTTTAGTAAAGGAGAGAAGTTATTTATATCTTTTATTTAACTAGGGTGTTTATGTATAATCTCTCAACTACACTGTAAGTCAGGTGAAAGTAGATGGATTTATCTTAAATATCAACATCATATAAATCTGAGCACCAGAAAAAATAGTGCTTTTGAGCATCTGAGGAGGTGCAACAAAGCATCCAAGCTTAGATACTGCACTTCTGAGATAGTTGTTCTCCATATTTTGCTTAGAACCTGAAAACTCTAAAACTTTTTTGTTTTAATTGGTAATACATAAATATTATAAAAAGTGAGAAAAGAGTACAGAAGCCTATACAAGTGGAGGACTCCAAGAAAACTGGAATTATCTTCTGGAGGGCAGGTGCCTTGTAGTACAGGCTTTGCCTGATAGGTGAGTGTTCTAGGAACCCATCCATATCAGTGTACCAGCAGGTGTTGATGTGAGAGGCTGCGTTCTGCTCCAGTGACTTTGTTTTGAAGACTCTTTAACACATTTGCCCATTTCATGATGGGTGATTTAGGAGCGCACCTGCCCACACCACAGTGAGTGTTCAGCAGTGTTTGAACCAAAAAACAGCATGACCCCTGTGCCCCACCCTCCCTATTTACCTGATCTTGCCCAGAGGAGTGACTTGTTTTTTGTTTCCCCGATGAAAAAAGTCCTCAAGTGGGAAACATTTTGCTGATGTGTGAAAGAGGTGAAACAGAAAACAGCAGAAGCACTAAAAGGCATCAAAATTGAAGAGTTCAAAAACTGTTTTGAGCCGTGGAAAAAAGGTCTCCACGGGTGTATTGCATCAAATGGAGAATACTTTGAAGGTGACTGAAGTTTAAACATGTAAGAATAAATACACAGTTTTTATAAATAAATTTTTTTTGGGGGGGTCCTCCTCATATAGAAAAGACAGATTTCTCATCCCTCCTTAGAAATAATTTCTGTTTACCAGATTCTTAAAGTTATTTTCAGAACTAGCCTAATATAAAAGTATTCATTAATCTTTTCCCAGTTTTTTCTTTTTCTGGGGAACACAAATAGTCATATACTATGCTTACTGTTCTACATCTTACCTTGAACTCATGCATGATTTGGAGATATTTCTTATCAATACTTACAGTTTTGTTTTATTCTTAACAGTTGTTTAAAGTTTCTTAGAAAAGGCTCATAGTAAGTTAAAGCAGCAAATTCTAGAAGTGGGAAGAAGTCAGACATAAGAAAGAGAAGAAGTAATTACAACTAACTAGAAGAACATAAAGTGGTTGATTCTTTGAATTTAAAAAGAGATGATCCCCAGAGACTCCCCTTCCCTCCAGGAGCAGTCAGAAACACGCTCTTCCCCCACTTCCCACCCCAAGCCCTTAGAAGTCCTAACAGTGTTACTACATATTAATTTGATGTTCAAAATGAAAAATTCTAATTATCAAGAGAGAGATTTACTGTTTAAAACATAGGGTGAATATGCAATGTCTTTTAGCAAAATTCTTGTCTGAAATGGTAGAAACCTGGAGAAGCAGTGCCAGATACTGGGATGAGCACATATTTTGAAATCAGACCAACTTGGTCTTAAACTCCCCACTTTGACACTTAATATAAGACCCTGGCCAAGTGACTTAACTTTCTTAGCTTCAGTTTCTTTATTGGTAAAATGAGAATGGTAATTCCTATGTCATAGGATCTGTGAAGAACAAATGAAAAAATATTTTCTGCTTTCCCCAGTACCTGACACACAACAGGTGCTCAGTAAACATAAAGTGATACTCCTTTGCGTATCCAGAATGATTAATTTCCTAAGAGCTCTGGATGCTGAGATCTTACTATATCTTTTATAAAATGTATCACAATGCCTTGCATATGCTAAGCATTCCAGATTTATGCACTGATTTATTTTGCTCTGTTACTTTTAAGTGTCTGGTTTGGTTTTCTTCATATTCTTCACCAAAACTTTAAATCTCTAGGAAGAAGTACAAAGACCCACACTTGACCATATGTACCATGCGAAAATGCTGAACTTAGCCAAATGTCAGAATCTCAAGTATTGATGAGCTTTTAAATATTTAACAACTGGTTCAGAGGGGTAGGGGAGCTTTAACTTGTGGCATTTTCTGATTGCTGTGGTCTGAATATGTCCACCATGGCTAGTTGCTAGTTAACAATGTCAACCGGTTTGTAAATTCCTGAAGGTTTAATAGTCTGTCCTCACAAGTTGGTGGAATGGCCCTCATACACTGCTGGATCTTCAGCCCTCTGGACTTCTGTAATGTAAAAGCAGTGTAGGAAACCCAGGTCTCAAAAAACGGTCCAGCCTCTGCCACCAGCTTGTTTTTTGACTTTGCCCCAGTTTCCCACTCTCCCTATTTGTGTAGTAAAGCAATACAAGTAGGTCAATTTTCTTAACCTTTTTGGTACGGTCTTAACAATGCTTCGTGAGTGTCTCAAGCTACAGAGACCAAGGACTTTGCGTTTCTTGTCTTGTATGTTCAGTGTGAATTTCTTTTTAAAAAGGTCTCCATGGGTTAAAAACAAGTATGCTTGAGAACCACCATTAATGAAAAAGCGGTCACAAAGCCCATGTCTGTAATTGTAGCAGAGGCCCTGATATGTTGACAGGTAATGGATTCACTTACTGTTTATATATCTGTTGCTAACAATATGGGGTGTGGTAAAAGTAGGCTTACACAGAGTTTATTGTATTATTATTATTTATTAATTATTGTATTATTTTCTATACAAACAACTGTAAACCTACCTTTGTCCCACCCCATATAGGGATTAGGAACATGCAAAAGGGAACATAATGCATTTCAGTGTTATTTTTGTCAGAGGTGGACATGATAGAAAACATTTTGGGTACTTCATATTCTATTTCAATGTGACTTTTTATTTATGTGTGAATGAGTTTTTTATGTTTATGAAAGTCGGGTAAATGAGGAGTGACTTACAGGCAAGGGCTGCAAACTCAAATTACTTTTGAGGCCAGGCAGGTGACGGAATTGAGGGAAACAAGGGAGGTCCAATACAAGGGAGCAGGAGAGACTTTCCATCGGAGAGTGCATGCTAAGGAGAGTGGCGTCTATTCATTGCAGCAGATTGTTGTCATGAAGGAACACAGATTTCTGTCGCCATATCTTTAGTTCCCTGACACTCCATCCTTTGCCTCTACTCCCCTGTCCCCAGCAGCTAGAACTCCATACTTTAATCTAAAATTTCTTTATTTTTTTTACACGTTGGCCATGAATTAAACACACATGCACACTCATACATACTTACTTAGAACCAAGCAAAACAAATTTGACCCGAGGGCCAAACTTGGCCTGTGGCCTTGCAGTTTGCATTGTCTTTTCATACACATGTACATATGTAGCAACTAGTATTTGATGAGGGCTTCTGTGCTAGACACTCAGCTAAAGCTTCTGCACTAGTCAGAATATTTAATCTTCACAACAATGTTGTGAATTAGTATTCTCTTTTTATAGTTAAGGAATTTTGGCACTTGGAGAGGCTAAGTAACTTGCTGAGGTCATATGATTAGTAAAAGTTTCCCCAGGTATTCAAACCCAAGTAATTGACTGCAGAACTTTGGCACTTAACCACCGGGGAAAACTGACTCCATAGATATCTCCACATGTTGCTATAAGCACACTCACAAAACATAAGAAACTGAGTGTAAAGAGAAGGTTGAGATTGTTGTATAATATTAGCTCATTTGTGTGCAATGATACAGTTTATGCGTGTGCTGGATGTGACAAAACACTGGAATACTATCTTCGTTCACACTTTATAAGATTTTTCTGATAAAGCTCAGTAAGGCCAGTGTAAATATTTCACAGGGAGTTTATATTTCTTTTTGTCACAAACTAGACATCCTGAGTTGTGGGGCCAACATTGTCTGTGTTCAAGGGCAAAGGTTCCCTCTCTTGTCGTTGCCATATTTAAACCCCACCCATGGAAAGGCTCCAAGTCCTGAGTGATGATCACTTCCTCTAGGCAAGGGTAGGAAGAATAAAAGTAAATCTAACAGGAGGAGTAAATCCCAAAAGACAGAGATAAGTACTTGAGGTCAGAGACTGCATCTTTTATAGTTTGTCTATGTACCAAACTCATTAATATGAATAATCATCTTAGCTACAGAAACTAGTCTTGCCTTATATTTTTTCATCAACTCTTCCATTATTTCTAGGATTTGTGGAGACCTCTCTGAGAAAGTGATGTGAAATCAGGTCCTCCCATGTTTCTCCTTTATTTCCACTTCTTTTTCCTATGTGTACATTTTTCAACTTTAAAAAGTCCAGCCTAAAGTGCTAAAACTATAAGACTCTAGAAAGAAAAACAAAAACAGTGCAACAATCTGTGTATTTATCTGCTGACGTTTTTCCCCTGGGGTATTTGGAACGCCATCAGACAACTTCTTTATGGTGTATTCACTTGGTGTGGAATGGGAGAGAAAAAAGGCCCAGTCCCTTTGACGGCATTCTTCTCAGCACTGTACACCCGTCATGTGAATGGAGAGAACCCAAAACCTTCATTTTCAGAATTGTGTCTCGGCCCCTGGCTCCTGGAGGAAGCCAGTGTGGTTCAGATGTGGGATGGGAAGAGTGGTTTGCATTGGCATTGGCCTTGCGGGTGCTTTGGGGCCAGAGCACACTCAGCTGTGGGTTACAGATACTTGCTCTCCAGTGTTAATGTGGCCAACATGCGAAACCATGGCACCCACACTACTACACAAAGGTCCACACCTCTGATAGTTTGGGAAATAACTCCCAGCTGAAGAAATTCCTTCTACAAGGGCTGGAATACATTCTTGAACAGAAAGTATTTTCTTTTTCCCTTCAGAGGGGTGGAACCAGGAAAGACTTGCCTGATGATGTTGTCCTGGGCACCAGTGTCATAGGGTGTCTACAGTCTTGGTAGTTTTAACTGAAAATAGGGGGGGGAAAAAGGCTAGACTCATAAATACTCAATTCCATGCTGTGCGTGTAGCAGAAAGTTTGTACACTCAAGCCATTGCTGAGTTTCTTTGGAGATGTCAAGTACAAAGCATTACTTGTGGCTGTCATCTGGCCTGATGCAGGGTGTATTGAAAATGTTCCCACCAATTTTTATTTCCCTCAGGAGACATACAAGATTGGTAGGACCAGAGAAATGCATGTATAAAAGAAAGGAAATAAGCACGTGGTTGGGTGGCACTTTCTTTATAAATTCAATAACCAAGACTCCTTTTAGGGCACGGAAATTTTTGTCGCTTCTCACACATCAGGGCTGTGCTTTCTTCTAACAGTTCACTTGAGGAGCTGGGATATTTCCATCCCCCATCAGTTACTGCTGTAGTGTTCTCTCGTTCAGGTACAATTTCCAGTGAAATAGTAGCTTATAAGTATCCAGAAGTTAGTTTATTGACTCTTATTGCACTTCTGAGCACCTAATAAATAATTTATTAGTCTGATGGATATGTGGCTACCTAACTATGGGGCATGAAATATGCACTGTTTTTCTAATACACTGTAGGGAGACCTGTTTATAAAGTATTTAGTATTGGTTTTATAATGCACCGTTGACAACAGGAGACCACGAAGCTCAAAGATCAATCTCATTTTGGCCTACAGTATTAATGCTGCTTTATAAAGCTCTATGACAGGTCACTTAGACAGTGGTCCTCACAGAAAGGACTCGGTTAGCAAGATAGCCTGTAGTAGCTGCCAGCACAGCGGATGAATGTCTTTGTCCAAGTCCCTGAGGTGACTGTTTGGTGGTTGCTGATGTTGGCCAGGTGATGGAACTCATCATTTCCCTGTTCTCCAGAGGGATTCTGGAATGAAAGTGCCCAGTTCTGCTAATGCAGCCCTCACTAATGGTACAGAGAGTTGGTGTGACTTTGGACCACAATTGCAGTTCTGGAGACACCAATCAGGAAGTAAGGAGTGGGGCTTAGCTCTTCTCAGCTCTCGCTCGTGTTTGTTAATGAAGTGACATTCTGCCATATCTCCCGCTCCTTCATTCAAATACATATGTGACATAGCGTCACGTTTTCTGATTTTTGTTTGCTTTGGGGGATCTCATTAGCCCTGAATGTATTTATAGACATTTAAAAAAACACTACATAGTAAGCACTTAGAATTGGGAGACATCTAAATAAAGATTAAATAATTCCATCCAAAAATCAATTCTCAGTGTTTTAGTTTGTTTATGAGAATTATATGCTATAGGAATGCCTTATAAAGGCAATGATTTACACATACCCCATTAGGGTATGTGTTGGAGCAACAAGGCTTTTTTCAGTTTTGCATTAAGGACTTTTTGCTGTTCTAAGTCTTCTGCTTCCCAAAGTGAGAAATCTGAACTGCACTTCCTCTTTTTTAACTTTCATTTTTTATTTTTTATTTTTATTGATGAGAGAGAGAGACATTGATTTGCTGTTCCACTTATTTATGCATCACTGGTTGATTCTTGTATGTACTCTGACTGGGGATTGATCTCGGAACCTTGGTGTATCAGGACGATCCTCTAACCAACTGAGTTTCCCAGCCAGGCTGAGCTGCACTTTCTTGCATCCAGTCTGTTTGCTTGTAATTTCTCACGATTTGGGGGGAACCAAGGTTGAGTTCTTTCTGCTGTTGGCCATGTCCTACTCATTTCCTATTAGCAGAGTTTCACGTAACTCTCTCCAATGGGGCCAAACCCATTCTACTCTTCAGTGGTCCTTGATTTCATCCTGCCGTTGTTTCTCTTTGCAAGTGACCTCATCTTTTCTGAGATGTTCATTTCTTTTGTGAAGCTGTCATTCGTTGAGCATTTACTATGTGTTAAATACTACTCACTTAGACCCTGGATTACCAAAATGGATAAAACTCTGTTCCTTTCAACAAGTGTGCAGTTGAGTGGGAGAAATGGGCAGTAAACTGGCTTTCTGACATGAGCACTCTCAATATGTGTATCTCTTGCCCTTGGCTTCTGAGAAAAAATATTTTTCTTTTTCCTTCAGGGGTACCTTTTTCGTTTGTGCTCTTGATCACATTCTTTCCTAGCACTCATTTATATCCTCTCCTTCTGGCTTAGATTTTCAATATCCTTTTCTTTGCTGGCTTCCTCTCCTTTGCCTATGGATAGACTCCCCGCATCCCCACCCCAGTGAGAAGCAAAGTACAACACACCTTTTCCCAGGCCCTGCTGACTTTTCAGGCCACTGTTCTCTTACTTCACTTGTCTGCTTTGCAGAATTTCTCCAAAGGCTGTTTGGTGTATCTTTTCTGCTTCCTTGTTTTTATAATTTGCTTATCTAACTCCTTTAGAATCTGGATTCTATAACTTCTATACCTGTCAGACCACTAAGATATTTCTCTTAGGGCACAAATATAATTATAAAATATTGCAGCCAGAAATATATATGAGATGTGGTATAATGAACACCCATTTGCCCAAGCTTAAGAACTGATAGTGCGCATGTCTGAAGCCCTAGGTTACCTTTCCAGTTATGCTGCAGCCACTGCCGCCCGTGCTATCTAATACCTTACCCCCATTCAAGCACTATTCTGATTTGAGTAGTTATCATTCCCATGCACTTTGTTTTACTTTTACTATTTACTACTACTTACTACTGTACATGGTTTTACTCTACTTTAAATATAGCAGTGTATTTTTAGAACATTTAAAACTCTGACCATCCTAGCTCTGTAAACTCTGACTTCTCTTGTTGTTCAGAACATTGGACCCTCATGATGCCACTGTTAATACTGCTCCTTTGGTCTTCTCCCCCAATACCTGTGGGTATCCCCCTAGATGCTTCCCTTGGCCACCTTCTTTTACCTCTGTGTCACTTCTCTGTAGATGGATCCCAGCTCTGATAACTCCAGTGTCAGTCCATTTTCTTAGCATTTCTGACTAGTCACTGACATGATCTGCTATTTTCCCAAACTGAGCTCACTGTGTAGACCCACAAACTAGCTCATTCCCTTTTCTGTCGACAGTGCTACCATTCCACCATGCTCAGAATATCACAGTTGAGGTGTCATCATTGACTCTGTGTTACAGTATCTTATCAGTCATTCTTGTCCCCAGGATTTTATCTCCACATTGTATTTTGTTCTTTTCCCCAGTCCTGTTGCCTGTAGCCATTTTACTCAGATTATTAGAATGGCTTCCTAACTGGTGTCCTTGCTTCTGTCTTTGGACGCTTCAGTCTTTCTGCTGCCAGACAAATCATAGAGTACAGTAATGATCATCTCATGCTGCTATCGAGAAGCTTTCAGCAGTTTTGGTTGTTGGTAGGTAATAGGATAAATACTGGCCACAACGTTCATTTGCTTGTTTCTGTAAGATGGCTCTAGTAGCACTTAGTTGTCTTTAGCTGTCATTTAAAAAAATTCAAAATTGTCAAAATTGATGAAATTTTCTGTAGCCTTTTTTATATGGAAGATGGAAAAATATGCAACATTTTTGGCATATTATGCTTTATTCTTTCAGGAAAAGTAAAAACCACAACTGAAATGTAAAAAAGATTTGTGCAGTGTACGGAGAAGGTGCTGTGACTGATCAAATGAGTCAAAAGTAGTTTGCAGAGTTTCATGCTGGAGATTTCTTGCTGGCCGATGCTCGATGCTCCATGGTCAGGTATACTAAAGTTGATAGTGATCAAATTGAGGCATTAATTGAGAACAATCAATGTTATACCAGATCAGAGATAGCCGACATACTCAAAATATCCAAATCAATAAAGTTATTGGTTAAGATGAAAAAGATGTCCTTTACTTTATGGAAGAAAGCATACGGGCTTTTTGCTAACTGAAAAGCAACTCTTCACTGGGGACTGTAGGGCTCTTGTGATTATAATAGTTCCTGTTGGCCTGTCCATCCCTTTCATTCATCATTGCTCAACACTGATCCTGCCTTGTGTTCTAGTCAAATTGGATCCATTCTCTAGCAGTTTTATCAGTTCTTCAGTTCCAGTGCAAATGCTGCCACGGCTTAGAAACTTTCTCTTAGAGCACTGGTTGGAAGGAATCTGTTTTTCTCAGTTGTACGGGGTTCTGCTGCTGCTTCTCTCTTTTTTTTTTTTTTTAAGATTTTATTTATTCATTTTTAGTCAGAGGGGGAGAGAAGGACAAAGAGAGGGAGAGAAATGTCAGTGTGTGGTTGCCTCTCGAGCACCCTATACTGGGGACCTGGCCTACAACCCAGGCATATGCCCTGACTGGGCTTCGAACTGGTGACTCTTGGGTTCACAGCCCATGCTCAATCCACTGAGCTACACCAGTCAGTGCTGCTTCTTTTATCACATTATTTTATTAAGGTTGTTTTTGTACGTGGCTTATCTCCTGTACTAAATTGTAAACTTGTGAGCAGGGACTATGTCTTAACTTTGTTTTCCACATCCTCTTATTATACCTGGCTAGTAGGGCTTTAATTAGTATTCCCTAACAATGGCTAAAACATGTTTAATTTAAAATATCTCTTTATAATAAGTAGAAGAAAAGGGAGCTGGAAACTGAGTTAGTCAGGGCAAAAGTATATGCTTTATCAATTAGCAAATTATTCACTTTGTTACTTTTATTCTGTCCAGGCTTTGTTTGTTATATGGTTGACTACTCTCAGCCTTCGAGATTTAATTCTTAAAAAGGGTTTGGGTGGTCAGAGAATGTTTTATTTACAGTTGCTCTAAAAAATACGTCTTGAACTTAGTGCCTCTAAGCAGTACTGTCTGCAGAAAACTTTCCTTCCCAGTCTCTGGATAGGCACACTCAATGCCTACTCAAAATTACCCACCCCCAAACAGCCATAATTATCAACCAGAGGACAGCCTCCGTGATCCAGACTTGTGAGCACGTTTCAGGATCCTAAACTGTGGGGTTGATGTTTTTCAGACTGAGGTATGGTGTTCGTTTCCATTTAAGTCTCTCGGATACGTTGCACCGCCTAGTTAAGGTGTCACTCACCTAATTGATTTCTCCCACCCATGCACTATCTTTCACATTCGTCCTCATTCTGTGAAACTCAGGTGTTTACATTATTCCTAACACTTCTTAGCTTTGAAAAAATTGTTGCCAGCGAGCAGTACGTTTAATGACAGTTACTTGAATGATCTTTCATGTTAATAAAGTATCTGCCTTCTTCTGTCCCTTCTCTCCCACCTTTCGTTATTTTTTCTTTTCCTTCACTTTTTTTCTTAAACATAGTTCTAGATTATTAACACTATTTTTAGTAGTATTGCCATCAACAGAAGCAATAGTAAACTTTTAGAACTGAAGTATAACATATACAGACAGAAAAGTGCACAAATCATATATGTATGCAGCTTGATGAATTTTTACAAAGCAATCATCCCCAGAACCACCAAGTAGATGGAGATACAGAGTATCACCTGGACCACATAAGCTTCCTTTGTGCCTCTTGCAGCAACTACCTGCCACCGAAGATCATTACTATTCAGACCTAAGCCACCTGTTAATTCTTTACATTTTTAACTTGTTGTTAAAGAGCTTCTGGCGTGTTCTGGGATTCTTAAAGTCTATTCAAATTTGCTTTGTTTAAACATTATTTCATTAAAAATGTATGTATATAAAATAGTCTCTGTGGTTTCCTAAAGACTTTAAAACCAAGTATACTGGTATTGCACTTTTTAAGTATATTTTTTTAGGTCTGTGAATTTCATGTAAGGGGGTACCATCAATAGAGTTGCTTTTTTTTCTGTGATAGTTCTAAAAGCAGCATTGGATTTCCTGGGTGTCTGTGAATCTCAGTCTTTCTTCCCGGCAGTAATTTAAAGTATGATTATGATTTCTCGGTCTGCAGACTTTAGAAGGAAGTAAATAAAGAAATTAATACTATGTTTACAATCCTTGCCGCTCTTCATGGTCATACAAAAGTAATTCCCCATTTGTGTTCCGCAGCATGTTTTTCATATTCATTTAAGGAAACACATTACTGGTTCTTTCCTCCAGAAGATTTTCTCATAAAACATTGACTCTATGTTATGGTAGAAGAAGCTATTGTCACCATTTGTACCTGAGAGAAGATGAATAAAGTCACTTTTCTTTTTTTTTAAAGATTTTATTTATTCATTTTTATGAGAGAGGGGGAAGGAAAGAGAATGAGAGGGACAGAATTATCAGTGTGTGGTTGCCTCTCGTGCACCCCGTCCTAGGGACCTCGCCTACAACCCAGGCATGTGCCCTGACTGGGAATCGAACTGGCAACCCTTTGGTTTGCAGCCCACGCTCAATACACTGAGCTACACCAGCCAGGGTTCTGTTTTTAAACCAAAACAGGGTAGGTAAAATGTTTGATCTTTTGGAGACTCCAGATTCATGTCGGCCTCAAATGCTTTTGCATCTGCAAATGTCTTCATTCTATGAATTTATCATTTCTCTAATATTGTGTAAACTATTTCAGCTACCACACCCTACCCAAGTCTTTTTTTTTTTGTTTTTTTCCATAGCGCATCAAGGGATTATGGCATTTGGAGATCCTAGATGTGTTTCTTTGAAACCGAGCCCCTGATTAGGCTGTCAGCAGATGCTCTATCACATTGATTGTCCCTGTTGGTACAGAGAGAAGTGTCAGACAGGCAGTATCTCCCTTTTACCATAGAAAGGTGAAGTTTTAGGTAGTATTTGCTTATAGTGATGTTTGTGCCACTGTTTAAAAGTGATTTAAACTTGTGTCCTATGCATACATTATTTTAGGAGGCCTGTTTTCCTCCCTTAGTTTGAGGCCACACAATGATGTTTTCAGTGCACAAGCCTTCTCCTTTAGTGTAGGTGATCAGTTTTTTTGGGGGGAGGATACAGCAGTTATTCTTATTTTTTGTCATGTGTTCTAATGTGTATCCTTGTGAGTAAACACCAGAGCATTTTGCTTTGTCAAAAACAAACTAATGCAAAACTAAAGGTATGCGCGCATGTCTTGTTGACAACTTGGACCTTGATCTTCTTCCCTGAAGTTTTCAGGCTATTTTGGCTGACCTTTCTGTAGAAATGCCCCCAGCCTAGGCTGCCAGAGTCATCTGAATAAGGTGTAGCTGTAAATGTGAAGTAACATGCACAATTTTAACACAGCCACTCATAGAGGAGAGAGGGACCAGTGATTAAGACTGGCAATCAGAGAGGACAATACCATTCCCCCCCCCTTCATTTGAATAAATGGAGATCCTTAACTGCATTTTGAATTAGTTAATCCATGAGCTGTTAATCTCATGGAATTTTGGAGAATAAGCTGGAGAATAGATGTCTCCTGAGAGGAAGATTTATAGAAGAATACAGGTGCACAGTTCACTTCATTCACATACAAGTGAGCACCAGGTTAGAGAGATTCAGTGGTTGGCATGCATGCATCATCTTTTTAATCTGGATTAAAGTTGGCTACATTCAGGTGAGCCCAAGTCATCTAATAAATTGAAACATGAATGGGAATTGTTAATTAAGAAAAGTTTTCCAGTTTTCTTAAAATTTAAACACAGGGATCCAGCTAGTATAATCCAGAAGTTTTCTTCATGATTATCAGACTTCACTGCTCTGGAACCCTTGACTGTTGGAAGAGGGGTGCTTCATACCTTACGAGGGTGATAACAGAAGGAAATTAGGAGCCAGTGGAGAGCACAAGGATTTAGGTATAAATGATAGGTGAGTTCAAATTGTGAAGATGAGAACCCAAATGTGTGGAGATGTGTTCATATCAGAACTCTATCTTAAGAGCTGCTTTGTAATCTTCCTTCCTTTCCCCCAAACCATGAAGGCACAGTAGAGTTATATTTCATCTTTTTTTAGTGTTTTTTGGGGGGTGAACTTTTCACTGTCCTCCCAACAGATTACATATGTGACCCAAGGGAAGACAGACAGCATGGGTTATGATATATTTATTCACAAGGGAAAAGCTCAGTTGAAATTGTTTGTTTTACTTTTTCTTTATTCTCTTCTTTGTAGTGAGTCAAAAATGTTCCCCCTTAATTTCATGGAGAGAACAAGCTTTATACAATAAAGTAGGAATGGCAGATTTCACAAGGGAGAAAAGTTGCTGTCAACTTTTTTCCTCAGCAACATGGAAATTTGGGCGGATTATCTGTTCAGAGGAGGTTTCCTTTATTAATTCTTTTTCCTTTTTTCACTTAAGACATCTGTTAATATTTCACACAGCCCAACAGATGTTGCAAAGCAAGTCCCATACTTTGTTCTCAAGAAAAATGACATTTCCTCAGTTGGTTCCCCCCGCCTCTGTGACTGGGCCTAGGCCTGCTGCTTCTGCATAATTTGCATGTATTAAGTTATATACCTTAATGCCATACAAAATTGTAGCTTCCACGTTATTTTTATACAGTAAAGTCTAATTTGATCATAAACTAGTTTATATGTTGCTTTAGAGTTAAGAGTGTCTAAAACATTTTTAAAAATCTCCTTTGAGAATGATAGCCTAATTCCACATATAGGATTAGAGAGCAAATTATTTTAAAATTTTCTATAAAATGAGTGAATTACAGAAGCTTGAGTTGTTTTGCCATTAGGAAGTGCTTGCTGATTGTCATGCGATGTGGAGCGTCATTTTTATTATTTTGGCAAGAACAGGGACAGTTTTGTCTTGACAAGCCATTAGATGAATACCAGCATGTGTCACATGAAAAACCACTGATCTCTACCCCAGCTCTGTACTTAACCCAGCTTTGAAAATGAAGAGTGAACAAACGAAGAGCAAAGGCCAGCTTACTGTCATTACAGACTACAGACTCTGTTAACAGCTGCTGAACTGAACCCTGGGAATGATAGGTATTGTTCTGTGAGCTAGCAGAAGTCCCAGAGATGTTTGTTAGACTGTGTATATAAATTATACATTTATTTAAATTTGCTTACAATTTGCATTGTTACAAACATAGCTAGAAAAACATGAAAATTCTTGAGTACCTTCTCAGTGTATTAAATGCATGCCTTTATTACCAAACCTTACATTTACATACAACTGTCTCAATGAGGTCTCCCTGTCCACAGTTGTGGAATTTATTTTAAAAAAGCAATGTACTTTCAGAGAAATTAATAATAAGCATTAAGAAGAAAAGAAAAAGTATGGAGTATCTCCGCTTCCCTAAACAAAAGTAAAACCACAAACACACGCAATATCAAAATCCTTTGCTCATTTGTTTCTTCAGGTAGGTATTCGTTGGGGCTGATATTTGAACCAACATCTGACTTTTTCTTTTTTCTTTTTTTTTTAATGGAGGAGAAAACCTAAACCCACCTCAATACCCAAATAATGAAAAGATCAGTAACATTTTAAACAGTTAGTTGTGGGAATTATTGCTTACAGAGCTAACAAGAAAGAACACACTCGCTTACTCTGCTGGTGGAATTGCATTGTGCCTCCCTATAGTCTTGTTATCCCACACTAACTGAAATGCAAATTCTTTGCAACTAATTGGATCTCATTGAGGGTACATGCACAGTATGTAGCTATACGCAAAAAGATTTAAAAAGATAAAATTTCTCTGTGATTAAAACTTTTAATTACTATCTAGAACATCAGAATCTAGAGTATAGATTTAGAATATATATGTCTAATTTTTTTCCAGATTACTCAACATAAACTATGAAATGCTTAGTAAGGTATCAGCTCAAAAGTTAGGGGAAAATGTTTACTTACAGCAATCTATAAATTTGATTTTACTGAAATCCCATGAAAATACATTTTAAATGCTAAACATCATAAACATCAGAAATCACTTTCAAAATGTTTTTTTTTCCTTCAGTTCTTCAGTTTATTTTAACATTGTAAACTGCATGTGAGTTTCTTACTTTGTGGAAGTGTATTTCTGCTATGTGTTATGATGAGGTGGGGGTATTCACATTTCCATATTATCTATAATAACTTGGGCACCATTTAGACCTAGTTGGTGTACTTCTTAATTTC
>VMDR010013575.1:0-24796 GCA_007922815.1 Macrotus californicus | reverse complement strand
GGCTTATTTCACTTAGCATAATGCTCTCTAGTTCCATCCATGCTGTTGCAAAGGGTAGGATCTCCTTCTTTCTCTCTGCTGCGTAGAATTCCATTGTGTAAATGTACCACAGTTTTTTGATCCACTCATTGACTGATGGGCACTTAGGTTGCTTCCAGCACTTGGCTATTGTAAATTGTGCTGCTATGAACACTGGAGTGCATAGGTTCTACGGAAATTTTGATGATGTTAATTCTTCTAATCCATGACACAGTATATGTTTCCATTAACCTTTGTGTTCCTTAATTTTTTTTTCAGTGTTGTTGTTTTCTGAGTACAGATCTTTTTACCTCCTTGATTAGGTTTATTCCTAGGTACTTTATTTTTCTCGTTGCTATAACAAATGGGATTTTTTCCCCTGATTTCTGTGTCTGATGTTTCATTGTTGGTGTACAAAAATGTCTTTGACTTCTGAACATTGACTTTATATCCTGCTGTTTTTCCAAGTTCACTTGTTAGGTCAACTTGTTTATTGGTGGAGTCTATAGAGTTTTCTATGTACACTATAATGTCAACTGCAATGACAGTTTTACTTCTTCCTTTCCAATTTGGATGCCTTTTATTTCTTTTTCTTGTCTGATTGCTGTGACTAGGACTTCCAATACTATGTTAAATAGAAGTGGTGAAAGCAGACATCCTTGTCTTGTTCCTGATCTTACTGGGAAAGCTTTTCGTTTTTGCCCATTGAATATGATGCTGGCTGTAGGTCTCTTATGTGGCCTTTATTAGGTTGAGGAATGCTCCATCTATTCCCTCTTTGGTGAGTGTTTTAATCATAAATGTGTGCTGTACCTTATCAAATGCTTTTTCTGCATCTATTGATATGATCATGTGATTTTTGTCTTTTCTTTTGTCTATGTGATGTATTACATTTATTGATTTGTGAATATTGTACCATCCTTGCATCCCTGGGATGAATCCCACTTGATCATGGCATATGATCTTTTTAACATATTGCTGGGTGTGGTTTGCCAATATTTTATTGAGTATTTTAGCGGCTATGTTCATCAGTGATATCATTCTATAGTTTTCTTTCTTTGTTGTGTCTTCATCAGGTTTTGGGAGTAAGATAGTGCTGGCCTCATAAAAAAAGTTTGGGAGTCTTCTTGGAGTTTTCGCAGCAGTGTAATTAGGTTAGAGGTTAGCTCTTCCTTAAATGTTTTGTAAAATTCTGTGAAACCATCCAGCCTAGGGCTTTTGTGTGCATGGAGTTTTTTTACTACTGCTTCAATTTCACTAGCTGGTATCAGTCTGTTCAGGGTTTCTGGTCCTTCATGATTCAGTTCTGGAAGATTACATGTTTCTTTAAATTTGTCCATTTCACCGAGGTTGTCAAATTTCTTGGCATATAGTTGTTCGTAGTAATTTCTTACAATACTTTGTATGTCTGTGGTGTCAGTTGTGATCTCTCCTCTTTCATTTCTGACTTTATTTATTTGGGCCCTCTCCCTTTTTTTCTTGAAGAGTCTGGTTAAAGGTTTGTCGATTTTGTTATCTTTTCAAAGAACCAGCACCTGGATTTATTGATCCTTTGAATTGTTCTTTTACTCTCTATGTCATTTACTTCTGCTCTGATTTTTATTATTTCCTTCCTTCTACTCACTCTGGGCTTTGTTTGTTTTTGTTCCTCCAGTTCTTGTAGATATAGGGTTAGGCTGTTTATTTGAAAAGTTTCTATCTTTTTTAGGTAGGACTGTATTGCTATGTACTTCCCTCTCAGGACTGCCTTCTTTGTGTCCCACTGATTTTGCACTGTTGTGTGTTCATTTTTATTTGTTTCCAGAAACTTTTTGATTTCTTCCTTGATCTCATTCTTAACCCATTCATTGTTTAATAGCATGCTATTCAGTCTCTATGAGTTTGAATGTTTTTGAGTTTTTTCCTTGAGGTTTGTTTCTAGTTTCAAGCCCTTGTGGTCTGAGAAAATGCTTGGTATGATTTCAATTTCCTTGAATTTTCTGGGGCTTGTTTTGTGTCCTTTTATGTGGTCTGTCTTTGAAAATGTTCCATGTGCATTTGAAAAGAATGTGTATTTTGCTTCTTTGGGATGAAAGGTTCTATATATATCAGTTAAGCCCATTTGATCTAATGCATCATTCAGTTCCATGACATCCTTGTTGATACTTTGTTTAGTGGATGTATCCATTGTTGACAGTGTGGTGTTAAAATTCTCTACTATAAGTGTGTTGCTGTCTATATCTCTCTTGGAGTTTTCCAAGATTTTCCTTATATATTTGGATGATCCTATGTTGCGTGCATATGTTTACAATGTTTATGTCTTCTAGATGGATTCTTCCTTTGAGTGTTATGAAGTATGCTTCTGGATCTCTTTTTATGGCTTTTGTTTTGAAGTCTATTTTGTCTAACTATTGCTACCCCAGCTTTTTTTTCTCTCCCTTTGATTGGAATACTTTTTCCAGCCCTTCACTTTCACTCTGTGTAGGTCTTTTGTTCTGAGATGGGTCTCTTGTAGGCAGCACATATACAGGTCATGTTTTCTTATCCATTCAGCTACCCTATGTCTTTTGATTGGAGAATTTAATCCATTTTCATTTAAGGTTATTATTAATGGGTATTTATTTTTTGCCATTTTTAAAATAATTCTTGCTATCTTTAATTTAAAAGTGTACAAGAGTTTATCTCATAACGAAACACATATGCTGCTATCCCAAAGGATACCACCAGGTGGCAGAAAAACAATTTGGCAATATTAATTTATTTCTATTTTTTTATCTTTATTTTATTTTTTCCATTACCATTTAGTCCCCTAGTATGCACCTCCCCTGGCAATCATCACACTGTTGTTCAAGACCATGAGTCCTTTTTCCTTTTTGCTCAGTCCTTCCACTTTACCTCCCCCACCAGTATCTGTCATCCTGCTCTCCATCTATGAGTCTGTCCCCATTTTCCTTGTTAGTTCAGTTTGTTCATTAGATTCCACATAAGAATGAAATCGTTTGGTATTTATCTTTCTCCAGCTGGTTTATTCACTTAGCACAAGGTTCTCCAGGTCCATCCATACTGTCACAACAGGTAAAACATTCTTCTTTGTTATGGCTGAGTAGTATTCCACTAGATAAATGTCATATAGTTGTTTTAACCACTCATCTACTGATGGACACTTGGGCTGCTTCCATGTCTTGGCGATTATAAATAATGCTACAACGGACATAGGAGTGCTTATGTTCTTTCAAATTATTGTTTTGGGTTCCTTCAGATATATTCTCAGAAGTGAGATCACTGGGTCAAAAGGCAGATCCCTTTTTTAATATTTTGAGGTATCTCCATACTGCTTTCCGCAGTGGCTGCATTAGTCTTTATTTCCACCAACAGTGTAAAAGGGTTCTCCTTTCTCCACATTCTCACCAGTATATGTTGTTTGTTGATTTATTGATGATGGCCATTTAGACAGGTGTGAAATTGTATCTCATTGTGGCTTTAATTTCCATTCTGTGATGATTAGTGACATTGAGCATCTTTTCATGTGTCTATTGGCCATCTGTATGTCCTCTTTGGAGAAGTGTCTATTCAGGTCTTTTGCCCATTTTTTAATTGAGTTGTTTGCTTTTTCAGGTTGAGTTTTGGAAGTTCTTTATACATTTTAGATGTTAACCCCTTATCAAATGTGTTGGTGAATATGTTCTCCCATTCTGTGGGATGTCTTATTATTTTGTTGATGATTTCCTTTGCTCTGCAAAAACTTTTTGGTTTGATGTATTCCCATTTGTTTACTTTTTTATTTTATTTCCCTTGCCTTGGGAGATATATCCAATAAAAATTTGCTACAGGCAATGTCCGTAATTTTGCTGCTGATGTTTTCTTCTAGGATTTATGGTTTTGCATCTAACATTTAAGTCTTTGATCCATTTTGAATGTATTCTTGTGTGTGGCCTAAGAACATAGTCTAGTTTCATTTTTCTGCACTCATTTGTCCAATTTTCCCAATATCACTTATTGAATAAACTATCTTTAGCCCATTGTATGTGCTTGCTTCCTTTTTCAAATATTAATTGACTCTAAAGGTTTGGGTTTCTTTGGGGGCTTTCTAGTCTGTTCCATTGATCTGTGTGTCTGTTTTTATGCCAGTACCATGCTCTTTTGATTACTATGGCCTTATAGCACAATTTGATATTAGGTGGCATGATTCTTCCACCTTTGTTCTTCTTTCTTAGGATCGCTGTTGCTATGTGGGACCTTTTGTGGTTCCTATACATTTTTGAAATATTTGTTCTAGTTCTGGGAAATAAGCCATTAGTTTCTTGATAGAAAATGCATTGAATCCATAGATTGCTTTGGGTAGTACTGACATTTTAATGACGTTAATTCATCCTATCTATTAACATGATATGTGCTCCTATTTATTTGTATCTTCTATTTCTTTCTTCAGTGTCTTATAATTTTCTGAGTACAAGTCTTTTACATCCTTATTAGGTTTATTCCTATGTGTTTTATTCTTTTTAAAGGAATCGTGTGCCCTGGCTGGTGTGGCTCAGTAGATTGAGCACCAGCCTATGAATTGAAAGGTCACTAGTTCGATTCCCAGGCAGAGAACAAGCCTGGGTTGCAAACCAGATCCCCAGTTGAGGGCATGTGAGAGCCAACCTATCAAGGTATCTCTTATATGTTTCTTTCTCCCTCTTTCTCACACCCTCCCCCTCTCTAAAATTAAATAAATAAAATCTTTAAAAATATTTTTTAAAAAATAAAGCAATTGTGAATGAAATTGTTTTCCTAATTTCCATTTCTGTTAGTTCATTATTACCATATAAAAATGCAACTGACTTCTGGATATTAACTTTGTATCTTGCTATTTTTCTGAATTTATCAGTACCAGTAGTTTCTTCATGGAATCTTTGGGGTTCTCTATGTACACTTTTATGTCATCTGCAAACAATAACAGTTTTACTTCCTCCTTTCCAAATTGGATGCCTTATATTTCTTCTTCTTGTCTGATTGCTGTGGCTAGGACTTCCAGTACTATGTTGAATGAGAGAGGTGAAAGCGGGCATCCATGTCTTGTTCCTGGTCTTAAGAGGAACACCTCTATTTTTTGCCCACTGAGTATGATGCTGGCAGTGGGTTATCATATATGGTAATTATTATATTTAGGTATGTTCTCTTTATTTCCACTTAGCTGACAGTTTTTATCATAAATGGGTGCTGGATTTTATCAAATGCTTTTTCTGCATCTATTGATATGATCATGTGGTTTTTATCCTTCGTTTTGTTTATGTGGTAAATCACACTTAGTGATTTGCAAATGCTACACCATCTTTGCTTTCCCAGAATAAATCCCACTTGATCGTAGTGTATGATCTTTTTGATGCATTGCTGTATTGGTTTGCTAATATTTTGTTGAGGGACCTCTATGTTCATCAGGGATATTGACTTATAATTTTCTTTCTTTGAAGTGTCTTCATCTGGTTTTGGAATTAGGATATTGCTGGCCTTGTAAAATGTCTTTGGGAGCCTTCCCTCCTCTTGAATTTTTTTGAAATAGTTTAAGAAGAGGTGTTTGTTCTTCTCAGAATGTTTGGTAAAATTTACATGTGAAGCCATCCAGTCCAGAGATTTTGTTTGTTGGGAGTTTTTTTTATTATTGCTTCAATTTCACTAGGTGTGATCTGTCTATTCAGATTCTCTGATTCTTCCTAATTTAGTTTCAGAGACTGTATGTTTCTAGAAATATATCCATTTCCTCCAGGTTGTTTAATTTGTTGGCATATACTTGTACATAATAATTCTTACAATCCTTTGTATTTTTTTTAATTTACTTTTATTTTTAAGTATATTTTATTGATTATGCTATTACAGTTGTCCCACTTTTTTCTCCTCTTTATTCCCCTCCACCCTGCAACCCCCCTCCCACAAGCATTTCCCCCCATCCTTAGTTCATATCCATGGGTTGTACATTTCAGTTCTTTGGCTTCAACATTTCCTATATTACTCTTAATCTCCTCTTACCTATTTTTACCTACCATTTGTGCTTCTTATTCCCTGTACTTTTTCCCCCATTCTCCCCCTTCCTCTCCTTGCTGATAACCTTCCATGTGATCTCCATTTCTGTGATTCTGTTCCTGTTCTAGTTGTTTGCTTAATGTGTTTTTGTTTTTGTTTTTTTAGGTTCAGTTGTTGATAGTTGTGAGTTTGTTTTCATTTTATTGTTCATAATTTTGATCATCTTCTTTTTCTTAGACAAGTCCCTTTGACATTTTATATAATAAGGGCTTGGTGATAATGAACTCCTTTAACTTGACCTTATCTGGGAAGTACTTTATCTGCCTTCCATTCTAAATGATAGCTTTGCTGGATAGAGTAATCTTGGATGTAGGTCCTTGCCTTTCATGACTTTGAATACTTCTTTCCAACCCCTTCTTGCCTGCAAGATTTGTTTTGAGAAATCAGCTGACAGTCTGATGGGCACTCCTTTGTAGGTTACTGTCTCCTTTCTCTTGCTGCTTTTAAGATTCTCGCCCTCTCTTTAATCTTGGGTAATGTAATTATGATGTGCCTTGATGTGTTCTTCCTTGGGTCCAACTTCTTTGGGACTCTCTGAACTCCCTGGACTTCCTAGAAATCTATTTCCTTTGCCAGATTGGGGAAGTTCTCCTTCATTATGTTTTCAAAAAAGTTTTCAATTTCTTGCCCTTCCTCTTCTCCTTCTGGCACCCCTATGATTTGGATACTGGAACGTTTTCAGTTGTCCCAGAGGTTCCTAAACCTCTCCTTGTTTTTTTGAATTCTTATTTGTTCATTCTGTTCTGGTTGAATGTTTATTTTTTCCTTCTGGTCCAACTGTTGATTTGAGTCCCAGTTTTCTTCCTGTCACTGTTGGCTCCCTGTACATTTTCCTTTATTTCACTTTGCATAGTTTTCACATTTTGTGACCATACTCAACCAATTCTGTGATCATCCTGATTATCAGTGTTTTGAACTGTGCATCTGATAGATTGGCTATCTCTTCATCACTTAGTTCTATATTTGGAGTTTTGGTCTGTTCTTTCATTTGGGCCATATTTCTTTGTCTGGGCGCAGCTATGACTTTGTAAGGGGTGGAGATTTTAGGTATTCACCAGGGTGGGACAACCCACGTAGCTATGTTGTGGTGCTGTATGTGGGGGAGGGATCCAAGAGGGAACAATGCCACTTGCTTGCTCTCAGCTGGCTTTCAGCCACTTCCCCCACTACCCAGAAGCAAATTGGGCCCTTCTGGTGTTGATTCCCAGATGTGGGTTTGTGTACATTCTAGGACCCCATGGATCTCTCCAACAGACTTTCCTGTGAGGCTAGGAGTCTCTCCCACTACTGCAACCCCCATAGGTATTCACAGGCTGAGGTTTTGAGGCTTTTTTTTCCTGCTCTGGAATCCTTGGTTGTACAGTCTGTGTCACTCCCAGTTGTTCCCCCCAGTTTATCTTCACATAAATGTGGGACCACCCAATCTGCTAGCTGCTGCCTCACTTGCCTGGTCTTCCAGCTGCTACCTTTCCACATGCTCTCTCAGCCCTGGCTGCCCATCTCCACCTCTCCTATCAGTCTGAATAAATGTTTCTTCTTTAATTCCTTGATTGTCAGACTTTCATACAGTTCAATTTTCTGGCAGTTCCGGTTATTTTTGTTTTTTAATTTATTGTTATCCTTCTTGTGGTTGTGAGAGGAGGTAAAGTGTACCTACCTATGCCTCCATCTTGGCCAGAGGTTTCGCAATTCTTTGTATTTCTTTGGTGTCAGTTGTTATTTCTTCTTCATTTCTGATTTTATTTTTTGGGGTCCTTTCTCTTTTTTCCTGATGAGTTTGGTTAAAGGTTTTTCAATATTGTTTATTTTTTCAAAGAACAAGCTTTTGGATTTATTGGGTTTTTGTATAGTGTTTTTTTAGACTCTATTTCATTTATTTCTGCTCTGATCATTATTATTTCCTTCCTTGTACTCACTTTGGGCTTTGTTTGTTGTTCTTTTTGAAGATACTTTAAATGTGACATTAGATTGTTTATTTAAGCTTTCTCTTATTTTTTCAGATAGACCTGAAATGCTATAAATTTCCTTCTTATGATTGCTTTTTCAGTGTCCCACAGGTTTTGGATTGTTCTGTCATTTTCATTTGTTTCAAGGTATCTTGTTTTCTTCCTTGGTCTTGTTGCTTAATAACATGTTATTTTGCTTTCATGTCTTTGCATGCTTTTCAGTGTTCTTCTTGTGATTGATTGATTTCTAATTTCATAGCATTGTGATCAAAGAAGATGCTTCATATGATTTCAATCTTCTTAAATTTATTGAGACTTGTTTTGTGTCCACACATGTGGTCTATCCTAGAAAATGTTCCATGTGCACTTGAAAAGTATGTATATTCTGCTGCTTTGGAATGAAATGCTCTGAAAATTTCAATTAAATCCATTTGATTTAGTGTGTCATTTCAGGCTGCTGTCTCCTCATTAATTTTCTGCCTGGAAGATTTATTCATTGAAGTCAATAGGGTGTTAAAATCCCTGACTATGACTATATTTCTGTAGATCTCTCCCTTTATGACCATCAGGGTTTGCTTCACATAGTTAGATGGTCCTATGTTGGATGCATAAATGTTTACTATGGTTATACCATGTTGTTGGATTGTTCCCTTGATCATCATGTAGTGTCCTTCCTTGTCTTTTACCATAGCCTTGGTTTTAAAGTCTATTTTGTCAGATATAAGTACTGTTACCCCACCACCTTTTTTGTCTTTTCCATTTGCATGAAATTTCTTCCATCCCTTTACTTTCAATCTGTTTATCTTTTGACCTGAGATGAGTCTCCTGGAAGTAGAACATACATGAGTCTTGTTTTCTTACCCATTCAGCTACCCTATGTCTTTTGGTTGAAGCATTTAAGCCATTTATTTACATTTACAATAATCATGATGACAGATGATAGATAGATAGATGATAGATAGATATGCAGTGTCATTTTATTGTTAGATTGTTTTCCTCTGTTTTTTTTTTTTCTTTCTCTTTTTCTTCTTCTTCTTAAAGCAAGCCCTTTAACACTGTTGAAGTACTGGCTTGGTGTTAACAAATTCCTTTAGCTTTTTCTTGTCTGGGAAGCTCCCTTATTTCTCCTTCGATTTTAAATGATAGTCTTGCTGGGTCAGTTAGCCTTGGTTGTAGGTCCTTCGTTTTCATTCCTTTGAATATTTTACACCACTCCCTCTGGCCTAAAATGTTTCTGTTGTATAATCAGACGACAATCTAATTAGTGCTCCCTTATAGGTAACTACCTGCTTTTCTCTTGTGGCTTTTAGGATTCTCTCTTTTTCTTTAAGCCTTGTCATTTTTAATTATGATGTGTCTATGTGTAGGCCTCTTTGAATCCAACTTGTTTAGGACTCTCAGTGCTCTCTGGGCTTGTGTGTCTTTTTCCTACACCAGATTAGGGAAGTTTTTGGTCATTATTTCTTCAAATAGGTTCTTGATATCCTGCCTTACTCTCCTTTCCTTCTGGTATTCTCATGATGTAGATATTGTTACACTTCATATTGCCCAAAATGTTTTTAAGTTCCCCTCATTTTTTTAAATCATTTTTCTTTTTTGTTGCTTTGCCTGGGTGTTTTCTTCTGTCTTGTCTTCCAAATCACTGATTCAATCCTTTGCTTCATCTAAGCTATTGTCTATTCCTTTCGGTGTATTATTTATTTCAGAAAGTGCATTCTTTATTTCTGACTGGTCGTTTTTATGGTTTCTGTGTCTTTTTTCATGCCGTTGATTATCCTTATAATCATTACTCTAAATTCTCTATCTGATAAATTGTTTCCCTCCCTTTCATCGAGTTCTTCTTCTGGAGAATTCTCTTATTCTTTCATTTGGGATCTGATTCTTTGTCTTCCCATTTTAGTTACTTCCTTGTATTTTCTACCTTAGCTGTTAAACTAATCAGTTGCTAAACTAATCAAACTATAATCAGCAGCTGGGCTAAAGTCCACAGGGTGGGGCAGAGTAATTCCTGTGGGCAGGGCTATCGCTAACTCTTAGGCTGATGCCATTCGGAGAGGAAGATGGCTTTGCTTGAGAAAGATGGCTTCTGCAGTATGGGGAATGTCTCAGATCAGGGATCTGGAGGCTATTCCTTCAGGTCTCTCCCCAGAGCCACCAACCCCAGACTCTCCTCAAGTGCTTCTTGTCCATTCTGCCCTCCCTCTCCCAGAGCCCAGGGTAAGTGACTACAAATGAAATTTTGTGTGTTGGCTCTTTAAGAGGCTCTCTGTGTCTCCAGCCACCTCTCACTGGTAGACAGAAAACCTGCTGCTTGTCACAACTGCATGTTATCTGGGTTCCTTTCCAGCTCTGCTACTGTAGGCAGGGGAGCTCAACTTGTGGTTTAGACCCACAGATCTCAGGGGAACCCCCTGGCCACTGAAATATTCCTCTGGAGCTTCATCTGCCACAAATGGGAGTCCAGCCAGCCCTCTCATGCCTCTTCTACACTCCCTACCAGTTTTGTTGTGGTGAAGTGGTTTCTTCTCTCTGTCCTTGGTTATAAGGTTTCTCTCTATCTAGTGTTCAGTTGGTTTTTCAGAATGATTTCTCTACAATGTAGTTGTCATTCCAGATTGGTCCCAGAAGGTTAGTGTAGCTTCCACTTATTCCTCTGCCATCCTGGATCTCACCATTTTTTCTTTATACCTATGTTTCTCTTTCTCTATTTCTTCTTCTTAAAGCTGTCTCTTTGACATTTCTTGCAATGCTGGTTTGGTGGTAATGAAATAGTTTAGCCAGGTTTTTTTTTTTTTTTGGGGGGGGGGGGTTGGTCTGGGAAGCCCTTTATTTCACCTTCAGTTTTTATAATAGCTTTGCCGGATAGAGCAGTCTTGGTTTCAATCCTTGTTTTTTATTACTTTGAATACTTCATGTCAATCCTTTCTGGCCTGATGTGTTTCTGTTGACAAGTATATAACTGCTTCTCTCTCATTGCCTTTAAAATTCTGTCTTCATGTTAACCTTTGTCATTTTAATTATGATGTGTTATCTTGGTGTAGGTCTGGGTTCCTCTTGATTGGAACTCTCTATGCTTCCCAAACTTTTGTGACTTTTTCCTTCATCAGATTAGGGAAGTTTTCATTATTATTTCTTCAGTTTTTCTAACCCTTGTTCACTTTGTTCTTATGGTACCCCTATGATGTGGATATTTTTATGTTTCATATTGTCCCAAAGTTCCCTTAAAGTATTCTTGCTCTTTTAAATTCCTTTTGTTGTCGTTGTTGTTGTTGTTGTTGCTCTCACTGGGTGTTTTTTTTCTATCTTGTTTTCCAAATTACCAATTTAATCCTCTCCTTCACCCACCCTACTTTTATTCCCTTCTTGTTTATTTTTCACTTCAGATATTGTATTCTTCATTTCCAAATGGCTCTTATTCATCATTTCTGTGTCTTTTTTTTCATGCTAATGTAGTTTCCACTAAATTCCTTGTAGTTCTCATTTAGTTTATTGTAGTTCTTCCTAAGTTCCTTGAGCATCCTTATAACCATTGCTTTAAATTCTATATCCGACAAATTGTGTGCTGCCATCTCATTTAGCTTTTTTATGAAGATTTCTCCTTTCTTTTGGGTTCTTTCTTTGTGTTCACATTTTCGCTGTTTCTCTGTGTTTGTTTCTATGTATTTGATAGAACTGCTATAACTCCCAGCCTTCATGGGGGTGACCTTATATAGTGGTTGGCCATGAGACTCAGTGATGCAGTCTCCTTGATCTCCTGAGCTAGATGTTCTAGGAATGTATTTTTGTGTGGGTTATGTAGGCTCTGTAGTTGGTCCATTTATGGATGAGATCTTTCTTTACACTGGCTAAGAGTCTCAGCCTTGACCATGTTATACAAGCTATTGTACAGGAGCTGACAGAACAAACCAAAGCAAAGCAAAACAAAAAACCCAGCAACAACAACAAATCAATAACAAATGAAAAAAGAATAAGAGGAGAGAAAAATAAAAGAGAAAAACAACAAAAAAAAAGAATATAAAAGAAAAGAAGAGGAAGAATAAGAATAGGAAAATGAAAAAAATAAAGAAAAAATAAGAAAAAATAAGAAAAATGCGGTAAGAAAAGGAAAGAGAAAAATAAGACACATGAAAAAAAGAGACAAAAGAAATCATTTTAAAAAGCAATAATAATAAAAAAAGAAAATAATGAAAAAGAGCAAAGGAATTTGTCTCAGCAGAGTTTAGTGCCTGTCTGTTGAGATCTCCCTTTGATCTTGTTCCAATGTTGTCTGAAGCTGGCCACTTTGTGTGCCAGTTCCAGGCCTCCTGGGATGTTCTCTGGTACAAGTCAATGTCAGATGCTGTACATGCCTGGCCCTCAGCAACATGTTTAAGGCAATCTTGAGGTGATTTCTGCCATCCTTGGTTAAAAGTCTCCTCTTCAGATAGTCTTCAGTTGGTGATTCAGGGTGGATGTCCCTGATTTAGTTTTATTTCCAGTTTGGTGCTGGGAGGAAGTGTGAGAAAGATCCACTTATTCTGCCACCATCTTGAAACTAACATATTCTTTTATTCCCACTGTGTAGTTAAATCCCTGAAAATAGTTGATAATTCTATGTCAGACCTTCTCTGTTTAAATTGCTGTGTGATTTTTCTCTCCTAGATCAGAGGCAAGAGAAAGTTGTGGGGCATTTTTTGCCTTCTCTGCTCAGAATAGAAAGAACCAATGGAATCTTGATGCTATTAACATTTGTCAATATTGTACTAGTTCCTGGAATCTGCACAGAGCAAGAATCCCACAGAATTATGGCTTACTGATGAAACCATAATATATGGCAGTCAGACCAGTCAGAGAAAGTGCTATCTGTGTTCCTCCTGACTTCTGCCCCTGTGTCAGTGGGCCCATTGTTCTCCTAAGACCCCTTGGCTGGAATCACAGTCCTGCTCCCCTTTTTGATGTTCTTCATACCCTCCTTTTGTCACCTTCACTGCCACTTCCCTGCCCAGGCCTTAATTGCCTAGTCTAGTGTGGTAGCCTCTCCTGGGAATGCTATTTCCCTTCACTCTGTAGTGCCCAGCTCAAGTCTCACCTTTCTGGAAGTTTCCCCACGAGCTTGACTCAGTGTTTCTCCTCATTCTGCCCTCTCTTATAATCTGTGCCAGTCTTAAGGCACTTTCTTAGGCCTACTTTGCCATGTAACTGATCTTCTAGCAGAAGAAAAGAACTTATCTGTATGAAAATGGCACCCTCTGTTGGTAAATGTATATAATGACTGAAAATGTTTTCATTAGCTACATAATCCAAAGCAAAAAGAACTGATAATAACCAAGAAAACTCAGCTGTTTCTCTGTTCACACATGCCACAGGGGGGCAGCTATGTGGCAAGTTCTGCAGCAGAAGGCTGGAGTTTCCTGAATTTGGAGGGGGGATGGAGTTATCTCCACCACCATATCAGGATCCTGGGCTTTGGTCCACAAAATGCCTCTTGATCCATCAAATGCCATTGAGCTGTGCATGGAATGAATGAGTATAAAGAGTTGTATTAGACAAGCTCCTCCTCCTTCACCTCCCTCCCCATCATCATAGTTCCAAGTAATGCTTCACATCTAAGAATGGATGGAGGTTTAGCAGGAACACATAGAGGGGTCTCAGAAACATCACATTGTGGTGGGAATGCATGGGTTTAAAAATCTCACTGACTCAATTTCAACCCCCCTACTCCACCACTTACTAGGTATCTCAGGATAAGGCACAAAAAAGGATTACCTAAGACCCACAACAACAAGGTAGAAGTTTATGTTCTGTTTTTTCTCCCTCTCATATAAAAGCCCACAAGTAGGAGTCCAGGGCTGGTATGATGGTCCTGTCTCCTTCCAGTTCATTGTTTTGCTGTTCCTAGTGGGTGTCCCTTGTCCTCACAGTTTAAGGATGGTGCCTGCCTACCAAACAGCAAAGTAGAGGGAGGAACAAAAAAAGAGGCAGAAAGCACAAATATAAGCTGTGAATTAAAGAAAAGTAACACTGTTTACTTCTCATTGGCCAGAATTCAGACACATGATTACACAGGAGGCTGGGAAATGTAGTTTCTATTCAAGTAGCCATGACTTCCAGCTAAAATTTATACATGATAAAGTAGTAAGAAGGTATTGGGGAACCACAGTAGCTTCTACCTCAGTAGGTGTGTGATCTTGGGAAAGTCTCATGACTTCTCCAGATATGGAGATAATGCTATCGTATCATGTAGAGGAATTCAGTGAGATGAAATATGGCTCCAGCAGCACAGTTCTCTGGGATATGTTGGACTCTTAACTCTCTGTAGCCTTGGGCTTGGCTGGTTACCCAGAAAACCAAAATTCTGCCCCAAAATAAAAGTCATGACCCCAGAAAGATGGTTCATTAATGTATAGGGTGTGACAATTTGCCTGATGTTATCTGTTAATTTAGGATGGCACTGTTCTTTCTGGTGATCTATGTGACTACCCACAATATAGTTTTACTATTAACCCCCTATAAAAAAAAGAGACACTGTCTTGAAAGGGGTGTGGATTCCTCCCCGCCAGCCATCATTGGCAGCAGCTGCCTTACCCATGTATATAAGTTACTCTTATTAAAGCTCTAATGAATTTGAATAAGACTACATGTCAATTCTTTGGGACCAATCCTGAATTTAGACTTTTGGGGCTTTCCCCCAACATACCACATGCAAATTATTGTATTAACTGAAACCTCATATGCAATTCATCCAAGCTAGAGCCTGAACATACCTCCCTTTTTCCTCCTCCCAGTTTCTGGGATTCTGGAATGTGCTCTCATCTTCTCAAACATGGCTGCAGCCCCTGCAGCCAGTGTCTTGAGTGCTGTCCCCAACCAAATGCCCAGATTCAGCCTGAAACATGCTTAGACATCTGAGCTGGGCCTCAGAGAACTATGACTTACCTTACCTCATGCCCACCACCCTGGAGTCTGAAAAGAGACTATGCCCACCCACCATTCTGATACTCCTAGTAATTTTGCAGGAGAGAACCCATGTCCTAGCCTCCACTGGAGCTCCAGGCCTAATTCTTGTCCCAGTGCTGGTGCTGGTGGCTGAAGCCCAGAAAAGACAGGATTTATCAGGGAAATAGTATAGCAGTGGAAAAACCTGTGAAAAAGCTGCACTCCACTGAAAAGGGCTTGCTGTGAACCAGGCAGGTGATGGCTCCTCACACACATAAATTTCAGACTCTTCTATGGAATTACTCCCAAAGGCAGAGTGACTGGCTCTTAACCAGGTGACCCCTGACCCCCTGTTTAGAGTATAACCCAAAGCAAGTAAAAATATTTCTTTGTTTTTTCCTTTCTCCTTTTAAAATTAAAAGTTCACATTTTGGCAGTTTATTTCAAAATACATTTCTCTAAATTTTTCTGTTTTAGGAGTAAAAATAATATTTATTTTTATTTATATTTTATTGATTATACTATTACAATTATCTCAGTTTTCTCCTCTTTACCCCCTTCCACCCAGTCCTCCCACTCCCTCAAGCAATCCCCACATGACTGTCCATATCCAGGTATCATGCATATGTGTTCTTTGGCTACTCTATTTCCTATGCTGTACTTTATATCTGCATAACTATTCTGTAACTACTCATTTGTAATTCTTAATCCTTTCACCTTTCTCTCCCATATCCCCCAACACCCTCCCAACTGACAACTGTCAAAATGTTCTTTCTATCTATGATTCTGTTTCTGTTCTGTTTGTTTATTTATTTTGTTTTTTAGACTCAGTTGTTGATAGATATGTATTTGTTGCCATTCCATTGTTCATATTTTTCATCTTTTTAAAGAAGACCCTTTAACATTTCATATAATGCTGATTTGGTGGTGATGTACTCCTTTAGCTTTTTCTTGTCTGGGAACCTCTTTATCTAGCCTTCAATTCTAAGTGTTAGCTTTGCTGGATAGAGTAATCTTGGTTATAGGTCCTTGCCTACACTTTGAATATTTCTTGCCAATCCCTTCCAGCATGAGAAATTTCTTTGAGAAATCAGCTGACAGATTTATGGGAGCTTCCTTGTAGATAACTACCTGCCTTTCTCTTGCTGCTTTTAAGATTCTCTCTTTGTCTTTAACCTTTGGCATTTTCATTATGATGTGTCCTGGGTTGGGCCTCTTTGGGCTCATCTTGTTTGGGACTCTCTGCATTTCTTGGACTTGTATGTCTATTTCCTTCACCAAGTTAGGGAAGTTTCTGTCATTATTTTTTCAAATAGGTTTCCAATTTCTTGCTCTCTCTTTTCTCCTTCCAGCACCCCTTAAATGTGAATGTTTGTACACTTGAAGTTGTCTGAGAAGCTCTTTACACTATCCTCATTTTTTTGTATTCTTTTTTCTTCTTGCTGTTCTGATTGGATGTTTTTTTCTTTCTTATATTCTAAATCACTGATTTGATTCTCAGCTTCATCCACTCTACTGTTGATTCCCTGTAAATTTTTCTTTATTTTAATTAGTGTTTCCTTCATTTCTGACTGCATCTTTTCTATGGTTTCCATGCCCTTTTTTATGCTTTTGAAGTTCTCAGTAAGTTCACTGAGCATCCTTATAGCCAGTGTTTTGAAGTCTGCATCTAGTAGCTTGCTTGTCTCCATTTTGTTTAGTTCATTTTTTAGAATTTTGTTCTGTTCTCTCACATGAGCCATGTTTCCTTGTCTTCTCATTTTGGCAGCTTCCTTGTGTTTGTTTCCATGTATGAGGTAGAGCAGCTGTGACTCCTTTCTTGGTAGCATGACCTAATATAGTAGGTGTCCTATAGGGTCCAGTGGCACAGCTTCCCCTATTGTTCAAGCTGGGTATGCAAGTTGCACTCACTGTGTGGGCATGTACGCCCTCCTCTTGTAGTTGAGCCTTGATTGCTGTTGGAATGTCCAAGGTCAGCCATCACCTGTGTTCCATCTGAGGTCACATAGCATAAGCTACAAAGTGATATGCAGATGGCTGCTACTTTTGCTGGGCTTGAAGGTGCCCCGGCAAGGTCAAGCTGTGAACCAATACTGGCTGCTGCCAGTGTTGGGCCTTGGGCAACTTAGTGAGAGATACAGAGCTCGCTGATGCCAGATACTGCTTATTTGAAATAATTTAGAAACATGTGAAACATGGGCCAAGACAGGCCATTTGTATGGAAAAGCCACTAAAAACAGCATGGGTGGGCCCAAAAGTTGGGTGGGGGAAAGCCTCAGGGAACCACTAGGGTGGGGCAAACAGTGTGAGCCAGGTTGATGGAGTATCAGATATGGTTCCTGCCTGTCAGCTCTGTGGCTCTATGTGTGGAGGGCTCAGAAAAGGAAGGGTGGCCTCTCCCAGCATTTCTCCCTGGGAGAAATCTGCCCCCCAACTCTCGCCCTGATGCTGGACAATTCAGATCCTCCCTGTATGTCTCTGATGCCTTTCAGTCTGCTGTCCCCACACTGGAGCTTAGAGGGAACAAGTGTGAGTAGGTCTGTGCACAGGTGTTTTAAGAGGAACTGCCAGGGAGTCCAGCAGTTTCTGTCTTCCATGGTCTCAACCCCCACTGGTTTTTACAGCCAGAAATTATGGAGACTTCTCTTCCTGGTACTTGAACCCTTGGCTGAGGGGCCAGGTGTGGGGCTGGGATCCTTTGCTCCTTAGATTTCCCTCCTGATTTTTATCCATCATATGTGGTGTGACACCAGATCATTCCACATCTCCACCCCTCCTACTAGTCATGGTGTAGTTTCTTCTTTAATTCCATAGTTGTAAGGCTTCCAGTCAGCTCAATTTTTGACCATTCTTAATGATGGTTGTTCTATAGTTTGTTTGTAATTTTGATGTGGTTGTGTGAGGTCATGTGTTTACCTATGCCTCCATCTTGACCTCTCTCTCCCTAAATTTTTCTATTACTATTAATACTCCAATAAGATATGCCATGATACATTTAGTTTCACTTGTCCTTGGACCAATGTTTAAACCACTTGGAGTCACTGTATTATCACTTTTTTTCTTGCACAACCCCATGCCATACAAATTATGTATCCTACTGACAGTTTGGGAAACAGAGGTTCAGAAAGGTTACGCAAATTACCCACAGTAAAACAGAGAGTAACTGATTAAACTGGGATTCAGATCCTAGTCCATCTGACTCCAGATTTTTTCCTATAATCATCACTTTTCAGTAAGTATGGGTTTACTTTTATGAGGTATTTACTCACTGTCTAGTGAAGGAACTTGTTGCTAAGGGATCTTGGCTACACAGGGGAATTGGCAAGGAGGGGACATCATGAAGGAAGCCCTCTCCTAGGTGAGGAGACTGAGCTTTGGGGACTGAGGGTCATTGACTCCAATAATTATCACCAAATCAACCTAGCAAGATGCCCAGAGGCTGCAGTGGTGCTCTGACTAATAACACAGGACTTGGTTTGGGACTTATGCACACATTCCTTTTCATATTGCCCTCAAAGGCAGAAAGCATATACCAAGTAGGAGTGGAGAGACCTCCCTGGCTCCAGGCCAGCAACTCTGTAAAGAAGAAGTTCCTAGACTGGAAATCCAAGATCACAGAAGGATGAGTGTAAGTTACATTAACCCCCTCCCAGGACCAATCTGGAATTACAACTAAATTGTGGAGAAATCACCTGGAACAAACAACTGAACAATAGCAAGAGAGAAGCCTTATAACCACAGACAGACAGAAGAAACAGCTTCAGCATTACATGACTGGTAGGGAGTGCAGTAGAAATTCGAGAGGGCTGACTGGGCACCCACAGGCAGCAGCTGAAACACTGGAAGGATATTTAAGTGACCGAGGGGTTCCCCTCTGAGAAGTATGGGGTCTGAACCCTAAGCTTGGATCCCCAGCATAGAGTACCAGAGCCCAAAATGTACACAGATAACATCCAGCTGTGAAAAGCAGCAGGGTTGTACTCTGCCAGAGATAGACAGCTGGAGATGCAAAGAGCTGATTAAAGGACCAACACATAAATTCTCATTTGCAACCACTTACCTGGGCTCTGGAAAAGGGGGTGCTGGGTGGACTAAAGACTTTTGAGGAGAGACTAGGGAGAGAACTAAGTAGCCGCTGGGATCCCCAAGCTGAGTCATCTCCATATTGCAGCAGCCATCTTGCTCAGGCAGACCACTCCCCTCCAAGTGGCTGCAGCCTGAGGGAAAACAATAGCTCTGACCCCAGGAGGGATTCTGCCCTGCCCTATGGTGCTTAAGCCTGACTGCTGAGTACAGTGTGACTAGATTAACAACTTAAGGAGTCAGCCATAGACAATAAATCCCTAGTAGTCTCGAACAGGCTGCCTAAGGTCATACGGGGTCACCATCTGACATCAGCAGAGGCAGATCCAGAAAGAAAAAACAGTGGTAAATACTAGATGCTACCAAGACTAAATCCACCGTGGTCTTCATGATTTGTGATATTTTCTTTCCTGCATAGCTTTTTAACATTCATTTCCTATCCTTCAAGTTTGTGAATATTAAGTCAATAGATTTTATACCATAGTTTATTTCAATTCACATATTTTGCCCCTCCTTTCTCTTACCCCATTCACCTTCTTTCCTCTTATTATTTTCATTCTAAATTTTGTTTTCTCTCTTGCTACAACTTGTTTTCATTCCACATTCTTACTATTTCTTCTTCGACCAGTCTCTCAAAACCAATTTTCTTGTCAATGGTCATCTCACATTCTTTTTCCTGCTCTTAAAATACCCATATTCTCTCTCCACCTTTAGCAATTTTTGCTCAATTGTTGTAGATAGGGTAGTTGTCATTGCATTTTTTTCAATTTTATCTCTAGATCTTCACTAATTTCATATTTCAAATCTCAGATTTTACCAGTCCTCTCTCTTACTCTTTTTTTTGGTCTCAAACTTTAATTTCACCCCGTCTTAGCCTGTTGTTTCTTTTCTCTTTCATCCTGCCCTTTTCTTCCTTTTTTTCTTATTTCTTTTTCTTTTCACCTCAAATTTTAATTTATCTCTGTATTAACCTGATTTTCCTTCCCTGCTCTTAGTATTCCCTCTCCCTCTGTCATGTCAAAATCACTTCCATTTCCTCCAGACATCTTTTAAGCTTTTCTTTCTTTCTTTTTCCCTCTTATTCTTGTCCCTCCTAATTAATTTTATTTCATTTGTTGTTGATAGTGCTGTGGTGGATCTTTCTCTTCAATTTGGTTCCTATTCTTTTTATTTACTTTTTTTTTCTTTTTCTTTCTCTCCCTCACTTGATTTTATTTTATTTTATTTTATGTTTAAACTAATACTATATGCTTCCACTCTTTTACTCCATTCTGCCTTCTTCATTTCCTTTTTTTATTTATGTTGTCAATTTTACTTTCTCTCTTCATATTGTTCTAATTGACAACTCTTAGTGCTCCTCCTTCTACCCTCTCAAAATTATTTTTCTTTTAGTAGATCATCTCATATTTACTCTCCTTTCTTATAATAGTCTTAATCTCCTTACACCCTTATAAATACTGATTCCTTTGCTGTTGATAGTGGGATTGCAGGTGGAAGTTATTTTTGCAAGTATGGTTTTATTTCCTGGGCTTTGTGGTTTTTGTTCTGGCAGCACCTGCACAACAGTACACAAGATGTGGTGGACAGAGTGACCATCAGTCAACCAGCTGGAGGGAATGACCCACCAAAGAATGACCTGACAACAATCAAAACCCAATTACATCCAGAGAGCCAACATAAATGGCATAAAGGGTATCCCAATAGCATCAAATTCTGGAGATTAAGGAGACTGCACCACTGAATCACACAGATCTCCTACATAGAAGTTCATACCACAAAGACAGGGAGTCAAATCAGATCAATTTAAGAAGCAGAAGCAAACAAGAAGAATCTCACAAATAATGGGAAGACAAAGAAACAACCCCCAATCAAAAGGAAAGGGGGAATCCCAAGAAACAGTGGTAAGTGAAACAAAGGCAAGTAAACTATCAGATATTGAGTTTGAAACAATGTTTATAAGGAAGCTCAATGAGCCCAGTGAAAATTACAAAAAACTAGAGGGAAGCTACGAGGAACTTACTTCAAACTACAACAACATGAAAAATGACATAGAAACTATCAACAAGAGGCAGGGAGAAATAAAAAATACAATTTCTGAATTGAAGAACATAGTAGAAGGAATCAAAAGCAGACTACATGAAGTAGAGGATCAAATGAGTGAGCTGCAGTATAAGGAAGAAAAAAATTCCCAGAAAGAGCAAGAAAAGGAAAAAAAGACTCAGAGAATGAAGAGGGGCTAAAGGAACTGCAGGACAACATGAAACATAACAACAATAGAGATAACAGAGGACAAGAAGAAGAGCAAGGGATGGAAAAAGTAACAATGAAAAAATTCCATAAGTGGATAACAGAAAAAGTCACACAAGTCCAGGAAGCACAGATGGTCCCAATTAAGATGAACTGAACGAGGCTCACTCCAACACACATCATATTTAAATTGACAAAATTCAAAGACAAAGAGAGAATCTTAAAGGCAGCAAAGGATAAACAGGAAGTAACATATAAGGGAGCCCTGATAAGACTAGCAGATGACTTCTCAACAGAAACGATATAAATCAGAAGAGAATGGCAAGAAATATTCCAAGTAATGAAAAGCAAAGGCCTGCAACCAAGACAACTCTACCCAGCAAGGCTCTGATTTAAAAGGGAAAGTGAAATAAGGAGTTTCCCAGACAAAAGAAGGCTAGAAGAATACAACTCCACCAAAGCAACATTGCAAGATATGCTAAAGAGTCTAATTTAAGAAGATGATGAAAAAGAGTGGGAGAGAGGAACCCAGGTAGAGAGGGGGAAAATGGCAATAAGTACCTATCAATAATACTCTTAAGTGTAATTGGACTAAATGCTCCAATCAGAAGATGTAAGCTAGCTGAATGGGTAAGAAAACATGACCTGCATGTATGCTGGCCTGTACAAGAGACCCACCTCAGAACAAAAGACCTACACAGACGGAAAGTGAAGGGCTAGAAAAAAATATTCCAAGCAAACGGACATGAAAAACAAACTGAGGTAGCAATACACATGTCAGACAAAATAGCGTTCAAAACAAAGTCCATAAAAAGAGTAACACAAAGAAACTTCATAATATTCAAGGGAAGAATCCATCAAGAAGACATAAACATTGTAAACATATCTGTACCCAACATGGGAGCAGCCAAATATATTAGGAAAATCTTGGAGGAATTCAAGAAAGATATAGACAGCAACACACTTATAGTAGGGTAACACCTCAATGTCAACAACGGATAGATCCTCCAAACAAAATGTCAACAAGGGTATTGTGGCATTGAATACTGCCCTAGATTAAAATGGACTTAACACATATGTATAGAATCTTTCATCTTAAAGAAGCATTCTTTTCAAAGATGGAACACATGATAGGACACAAAACAAGCTGCAACAAATTCAAGAAATTGAAATTATATCAAGCATTTTCTTGGGCCACAAGGGCTTGAAACTGGAAAGCAACATCAAAGAAAAAAACTCAAAAACATTCAAATTCATGGAGATTGAATAGCATGCTATTAAATAATGAATGGGTTAAGAATGAGATCAAGGAAGAAATCAAAAAGTTTCTGCAAACAAATGAAAATGAACACACAACAGTCCAAAATCAGTGGGACACAATGAAGGCAGTCCTGAGAGGGAAGTTCATAGCAATATAGGCCTACCTAAAAAAGATAGAAGCATTTCAAATAAATAACCTATCCCTACATGTACAAGAACTGGAGGAACAACAACTAACAAAGCCCAGAGTGAATAGAAAGAAGGAAATGACCAAGATCAGAGCAGAAGTAAATGACATAGAGACTAAAAGCACAATTCAAAGGATCAACAAATCCAGGAGCTACTTCTTTGAAAAGATAAACAAAGTCAACAAGCCTCTAACCAGACTCCTCGTGAAAAAAAGGGAGATGACCCAAATATATAAAATCAGAAATGAAAGGGGAAATTACAACAAATAACACAGAAATACAGAGGATTATAAGAAATTACTGTGAACAACTATATGTCAAAAATTGACAACCTAGCAAAATGGACAAACTTCTAGAAACATAATCTTCCAGAAGTGAATCAAGAAGAAGAAAGCTTGAACAGACTAATAACAACTAGTGAAATTGAAGCAGTAATCAAAAAACTCCCTGCCCACAAAAGCCCTGCACAGGATGGTTTCACAGGAGAATTTTCCAAAACATTTAAAGAAGAGCTAACCCCGATCCTTCTCAGATTATTCCAAAAAGTCCATGAAGAAGGAAGATTTCCAAACTCCTTTTATGAGGCCAGCATCATCCTAATTCCAAAACCAGATGAAGACACAACAAAGAAAAAAAAACTACAAGCCAATACTGCTATGGCCAATGAACATAGATGCTAAATTCCTCAACAAAATATTGGCAAGCCAAATCCAGCCCTGTCTTAAAAAGATCATATACCATGATCAAGTGGGATTCATCTAGGAATGCAAAGATGGTACAATATTCCCAAATTAATCAACATAATACATCACATAAACAAAAGGAAAGACAAAGATCACAGGGTCATATCAATAGTTGAGGAAAAAGCATTTGATAAGGTACAGCACCCACTTATGATAAAAACACTCAGCAAAGTAGGAGTAGAGGGAACATACCTCAACATGAAAAGGGCCATATACAAGAAACCCACAGCCAACATCATACTCAACAGGCAATAACTAAAAGCTTTCCCACTGTTATCAAGAACAAGACAAGGATGTCTGCTTTCACCATTTCTATTTAACATAGTACTGGAAGCCCTAGCCACAGCAATCAGACAAGAAAAAGAAATAAAAGGTATCCAAATTGGAAAGGAGGAAAGAAAACTGTCATTGTTTGCAGTTGACATCATAGTGTACGTAGAAAACCCTATAGACTCCACCAAAAAAACGATTTGACCTAATAAGTGAATCTGGCAAAACAGCGAGATACAAAGTCAATGTTCAAAAATCGAAAGCATTTTTGTATACCAACAATGAAACATCAGAAACAGAAATGAGGAAAAAAATCCCATTTGTTATAGCAGCAAGAAAAATAAAGTACCTAGGAGTAAACCTAATAAAGGAGGTAAAAGACCTGTACTCAGAAAACTACACAACATTGAAGAAAAAAATTAAGGAACACACAAGTAAATGGAAACATATACTGTGTCATGGATTAGATGAATTATCATCAAGATGTCAATACTACCCAAAGCAATTTAAAAATTCAATGCAATCCCTATTACAACACCAATGACATATTTCCCAGATATAGAACAAACATTTCAAAAATTATATGGAACCATAAACAACCCCGCATAGCCTCAGCAATTTTGAGAAAGCAGAACAAAGTAGGAGAGATCACAATACCTGATATCAAACTATATTATAAGGCCACTGTAATCAAAACAGCCTGCTACTGGCATAAGAACAGACACATAGATCAGAGGAACAAAATAGAGAGCCCAAAATAAACCCAAGTCTCTAGGTACATTCATATTTGACAAAGGGGGGCAGCAGCATAAAATGGAGTAAAAATAGCCTCTTCAACAAACGGTGTTGGGAGAGATGGACAGTTACATGCAAAAAAAAATAAAACTCAACTTCCGGCCAAGATGGAGGCATAGGTAGACACACTGTGCCTCCTCGCACAACCAAAAGAAGGACAACAACAAATTTTAAAACAAAAAACAACCAGAACTGACAGAAAATCGAACCGTATGGAAGTCCGACAACCAAGAAACTAAGAAACATACATCCAGACCGGTAGGAGGGGCGGAGAGGACTCGCGTGGCAGGGT
>VMDR010013574.1:0-24797 GCA_007922815.1 Macrotus californicus | reverse complement strand
GTCATCAAAACAGCCTGGTACTGGCATAAGAACAGACACATAGACCAATGGAACAGAACAGAGAGCCCAGAAATAAACCCAAATCTCTATGGTCAACTAATATTCGACAAAGGGGGAAGAAGCATAAAATGGAGTAAAAATAGCCTCTTTAACAAATGGTGTTGGGAGGTTTGGACAGCTACTTGCAAAAAAATGAAACCCGACCACCAACTTACACCATATACAAAAATAAATTCAAGGTGGATAAAAGACTTAAATATACACCATGACACCATAAAAATCCTAGAGGAAAACGTTGGCAGGAAAATATCAGATGTTCCTCGCAGCAACATCTTTAATGATGTGTCCCCTAAAGGAAGAATCATAAAAGAAAGAATAAACAAATGGGACCTCATCAAATTAAAGTAATGCTCATGAAGATCCTCACCAAACTTGGGAGAAAAATGGATGGATGAACACAATGAAAACTTCAACAAAGATATAGAAAATATAAGAAAATACCAAATAGAAGTCACACAACTGAGGAATGTAATAACTGAACTGAGAAATACACTAGCGGGTTCAACAGCCAACTAGGTGAAGCAGAAGAAAGGAAAGGTGAACTCAAAGACAGAGCAGTGGAATGCCCAGTCAGAGCAGCAAAAAAAAAAAAAGATTAAGAAGTCCTTGAGGGGACACAAAATGAAATTATGAGAGTACTTACGGTGATCTACATGCTGCTCAGAAAAGACTTCCTGTAGATTAAATACATGATTTGAAAATGAAAATATTCAGTACATAAAATCATGGTCCCTGCTGAGGCACAACTTAGTGGCTCAAAGATCAAGTGCAAGAAATAATGTCAAAACATAGAGAAAAAAGCTAGATGGGAACTATAGGTAAAATGTAGTAGATTGGCAGGTAAGAACAGGAAATTGAACATGGGTAATAGGTATTCAGAAGGAGAAAAGTGAACAGATGAAGCAACAGTGGTTACACAGATGCTAGGGGAACATTTCTCAGGACTGAGCTAAATCTTGAGTCTGCACATTTAAAGCACTCTCAGGGTTTGAGGAAAGACTGATGAGAAGAGATACTCAGTTATTATCTGGTAAAATTCTTAAACTCTAATGGATAAAAAAAAAACTTTTTATAATCTTTCAGGAAATAAAATTAAATTATCTACTGAAGAATAAGAATTATAGTGCTTCTGGAAAACCCATCTGTAAACAAGGAAAACTAAAAGGCAATTGAATGACATCAGAAAAAGAGGAGAGCACCTCAAGGCTGCCATATCCAGCCAAGGTATTATTCACTGAATAAAGGTGTTCAAAGATAGCAGTCATAGGCGACAGAGCAGCCACTCAAGCAACCCCTCTGAGAAGAATACTTGAGATAGTCCAGATGAAATATGAATGAACCCAAGTTAAGAACTCAAGCCTGAGAAAAGATGAAGAGGGCAAGAAGAATAAATAATGAACAATGATCCATTTTATCAGGTTAATGAATTCATTCAACAAATATTCATTGTGTACCTAATACATGCCAACAAAGTTGTTTATAATAAAGATACTGTAGTGAATAGCATAGACAAGAATTAGGTCTTAATGAATGAATACAATCAAGGAATAAAGAACAATGTTAATTAAGGAGGCTGAATCACAGGGAACACACTGTAATGGATATTTAAATAAACACTAGAATATGCCCACAAAGGCTAAGAGAAGTGGGTGGGGAGGAGTGAATGCATTCCAAAGCAGCTTGGGGGAGAGGGAAATGACAGGTATTGGGGAGGTGGAATTACAAGCCTTCTAAAGGACTTTTTTCTTTGGGGAAGAGGGGCAAGGCAGCTGTTTTGGTTGCAGATATCAGCTGAGGTAGGCTGAAATCTAAAGTGGGCTCCCCAACATTTCTTGCCCTAATCCCCAGGACTGTGATTATAATAGGATATTAAGAGTGTGTTTCTGTTATCTTACATGGCAAAGGTATTTTGTAGATGCAATTTAGGTTACTAATCAGTTGACTTTGAGTTAATCCAAAGAGGGAACGCCAAGCCCTGACCGGTGTGGCTCAGCTGGCTGGTCATTGTCCCACAAAGAGAAATGTTTCTGGTTCTATTCCTGGTCAAGGCCCAGGCCTGGGTTGTGGGTTCGGTCCTCGGACAGGGTGCATATGAAAGACAACTGATCAATATTTCTCTCTCATGTTGATGTGTCTCTCCCTCCCTTCCCCTCTAAGAATAAATAAATAAAATCTTAAAAAAGAGAGAGAGAGAGAGAGCACCAAAATAAATTCAATTTAACCACATGAGTGCTATTAAAGCAGGGTTTTCTGTAGTTGGTGGCAGAAGAGAAAGTCATTTTGATGCACCAGAGATGGCTTTGAAAATGCAAAAACTGGAGAATGGCCTCTAGTTGTGAGAGCCATCTCTGGCCAACAGCCAGCAAGTAAATGAAGACCTTTGCCTATACAGGCAAGGAATTGGGTTCTACGAACAACTGAATCAGCCTGGAAGCCCATCCTCCAGGGAAGAGCACAGTGTGGCCAACACCTGGATTTCGGCCTGAGAAACACTAAGCAGAGACTCCAGCTGCCCAGACTTCTTACTCAGAACTGCTAGCTAGTAAACGGGTGCAGTGCTTTGCACTTGGAATGCAGCAGCACAAAACCAAAACACCGCCTGTGTGTTACCTGAGGCTTGAACTTTCCTGAATATTCTTTTGCTTTTGACTAATAACAATTTTATAATTTAAATTTAATTTAATAACAAATAACTACTTTATAAAAAGCTAATAACAAATAGCTACATAGAAATAAATAATAAGGAAAATAATGGTTTTGGAAGTTATTTGTAGATTATAGAGTGGCACATACTTTATAGATGTGTGCACGGAACTTTGGGAAATGCATTCAGAGCTTTGTTCTTTAGTGTGTTCACTCTCCTTTCTCAGTGTGACCTTTATTAATATTCAGTGTGTTAACTCAAATGGATAATGACCTTTAACTGGTAATATGAAGCTTTCGTTGCAAACCTATAATTAACACAGAAAAATGTTATTTGCCTTTTACAGAAATTTGCCTGGTAATAGATTTTTCTCATGCTTTATTACTGTATGTTTTTATATTTAAATATATTTTATTATTTAAAGTTTCATGATGTCATGCTCTTATTATTTTCAGTTTTGCATTTACTCTTACAGTTCACACCCTCCTCAACTTTTACAAATACAAATAAACCATTTTTTATTTCCTTATATGGAATATAGTACTCCCTAAACAAGGGGATACTAAGTTGACCTAACCTCAGGGCTTCTTAATTAAAAGCCATCTCAAAGTCCTACAACGGCCACGAGGCAATACGGAATAGCAGAAGGAATGCTGTTCCGTAAAGAAGTTGGGGAACTGAATTCAGTCTTCAGACCTCCATTGGCTGGCACTGCGACCTTCGGCAAGTCTCTGTGCTCCCCTCCTGGGCTCTACCTTTTCACACTTTCTACTCAAGGGAGTGGCCCTCACGCTGCAGAATCCCAGACCCTCCTTGCAGATCCCCAGTTCTGCCCTAGAGATAAGTCAGGAGTCAATGAGTTGGCTTTTGGATGCCTGCTCCTGTTTTAACTGGCGTAGTTTTTTAAAAATCTTTTCTCATAGTGGCTTCTGTATTATATTTTCACTTCAAGAAATAGGTGCATAGCTTTAAAAAAAGGAACACCAGGGGATTTAATGGTTTCTCAGATTTATCTTGTTTTAAGTACAGGTTTCTGTGTCCACCTGAATTCCCTTTTCGGGACTCGGGAAATGAATACGTTCAGATAGCAAGGGAGGTATATTATACTATGTATTTGGCTATGGGTCTCCATAGAAACAGAACCAACAGGACATGTTTATTTTAAGGAATTGGCTCACGTGACTGGAGGCTTTGTAAGTCCAAACCCTTCAGGGCAGGTGGGCCAGCAGGCTGGAGGCTAAGTGAAGAATTTCAGTTTGAGTCCAAAGGTTGTTGAGCAGAATTCCTTCCTGACTGGGTCAGGGTGCTTGCTGCTGCTGCTGGTGTCTGTCTTTGTTCTAATAAATCTTCAACTGATTGGATTAGGCCTGCTAACATTTGGAGGGTAATATATTTTTCCCACAGTCCACTAATTTAAAGTTCATCTCGTACAAAAAACACCTTCACAGAAATATCCAGAATAACATTTGACTAAATATCTGGAGATTGTTGTCCAGCCAAGACTATACACAAAATTGACCATCACATGCTATAGAGAAAAGAAAAAAGGACATTGTACCTATATACTTAGCCTTTTGCCAGTAGACAACGATGATAATATAAGGTGAAATATTGAATGGATTTTATTTTATGGAAAATAACAGAATTAGAAAATCAAAGTTTCATTTCGATAAGAAGTTTGCTATTTTGGGATGCTAAAATGGCTTTGGATTTTTAGATTAAATTGCTTGGAAAATAATTTCTCCCCTTTGAGTAAATGTGGGGCATGGTGTTCCAGAGAAACTTTCCCTCCCAAGTGACACCTGTTTCTTCCACTAAGGATCTAACCCCACGTCCTTAGAGACCCACGGATTCACCAAGGCCCCAGTCTTTACGTAACCTCACTTCCTGTCCCAGTTTCCTCTCCCCCTTTCTGCTTCCCTTTCTTATTCCTCCCTTCTTTGTCGTTCGTTGCTGTCATCCTCAGCAAATTCCCAGTATGTTGTGGCATTTTCCAAGGAGTAAGCGAACATACTCTTCGTGGCTTGTTTAATATAGAAATCATATGTTTCTTTCTTACATTTGTTCCTTTGCTAATTGTATTTAATGCAAAAGGAAAGGGCAAGATACATTCATTTTACAAAACAATAGAGAAATGAAACAGTTGTTCAGATTTACTGGGAAACATAATGAGTCATAAAGGTTCTTTCCTCTGAGGTCCAAATGAGATCTACATAATTTAGTAAGGTAATATCACGGCGTAAAAACAGTCTGTGTAAGTGCTATAGCTTCCCTTGAAATAGGCTTCCCCCCACAGGATGCCATTTTATTGCTTACTTAATTATCCTGTTTTCTGTACCTTAAGAGCAGTAGAGCTGTCCAGATGTTAAATATGCTTTTAAAAAAAGAAGTGTTTCATTACGAAATGACACGCACGGCGCAGTTGCGTGCAATGGCACCACACGCCAGGCTCCCCAAGCAGCAACAGCGAAGTTTCTCAAGCCCTCATAACAGCTCATTTGTATTCCTTCAACGTGGTTCCTCGCAGTACTGCTTTCTCGTGTTGGGCCAAGGTCACAACTGATTTATCTACTTTGCAGCCTCAGGTAGAGAATGATACTTTATCTCCAAGAAAAAAAAAAAGATGATGAAAAAGACATTCAGTAATATTTTTAAAGATTGAAAAGATCTGACATAAAACTCTGGAATAGAGAGTAAAACTTTTTAATGCTCCCAAAACATTTAAATGCAAGGGAACGGCAGGTGGCCAGGCTGAGCAGTAAGGTCGGCACCTGATGAGCACACGCCCTCCCTCATCTTTCAGGAAGTGGCCCAGGGGCCGATTCAAAGACCACCAGCTGATGAGAAAGACTCCATCACCTCTTCACCATCGACTTGAATCGCTTTAGAAATGAGACTGGTATGCTCAAAGTCATCTTTGAGGTTCTGCTAGGGATAAAACATCCACCTTTGCCGGAAGCTACAGGAGAAAGGAACAGATTTAAAACACTGAATGCCGTGTTCTACAGCTGAGTTAGCATCTCTCTCTCCAGGAACATTTTCTTCCTCCTGCTTCCCCAGCTTCATTAAGACCTGAGCTGTGCTTTGTTTAGTGTTGGGTCTCTGGTACCTCACATTGCTCTTCAGATAAGATTGAATATTCAAGAAATATTTGTTAAATTAAGCTAACCAAACTGGTTTCCTACTATTTATATGCTAGTTATTCTAGTTTTTGCTCATGTTGCTGTACTGTGGGATCTCAGAATTAGTTTGATTGATACTCTTTTAAGGCCCAGGAAGAAGCAACCAAGCAGCAGTGACCTAACTGGCAACATCATCTGTTTTTATGAATCAACAGAGAGAAGAAGATTTAAAGGAACTTTCAGGTCGAACATAGAACTTACATCTCTGTATAAATTTTAACACTACAGAAATCTCCAATCCTTCCAGTGTCTCCCCCCAAAAAGTGTTAATTTCCAGTGAGTTCAGCCCAATTTAAATTCCTTGGAATTTCCTTCCTAAGCTGTCTCTTACAACCAATCAACAAACGGCTGTGCCCCTCTGTGCCCACTAATATATTAATGTTCTGTTTAATCACCTGAATTTGAAGATTTCTAACATTGGCCTTGCTAGAAGTTGGAACTAGAGATCAGAAACAGCACACTGATGGTCTGCACTTAAATATGGCTTGTGCAGTTAGTTTGTTTGGTACCTTTAAAAATTAGTACTCATATTTGGGGGGTCCCTAAAGGGTTCAGTCATTTGCTAGAAGGACTCACAGAACAACAAAAAACCTGTTATACTTATGGGTACTATTTATTACAGAAAAAGGATAAAGATTAGAATCAGCAATGGAAAAAGATGATAGGGCAAAGTCCAGGAGACACCAGGCACAAGCTTCCATGTGTCCTCTCCCAGTAGTCATGGGGATAGTGCTTAACCCTCAGGGCAATGACATATGACACTGTACATGGAGCATTGCCAACCAGAGAAGCTCACCGGAGCCTTGGGCCCAGTGTTTTTCTGGTTGGTCACACAGGTGTGACTGACTCCCCTCATGGCTGACTTTATTCTCTAGTCCTCTAGAGGTCAAAGTGCTATCACATGACCCTAGATCCTTACCATAAATCACTTTGTTAACATAGACACTTGGTATAGTCCAAGGCCCTCAGGTAACCAAAAGACTCTTGTCAAGCAGGGTATTCCAAGGGCCTGGTGTCACCCTTCAGAAGCTAGGCAAAGGCAAAGATAGTCAACCCAGACCTGCTGAGTGAATCCTTTATCTCACAGTGTTAACAGTAAACCTGTGAGGTGTAGCAGATTTCACATTAAATATGGATTATTGTATTTTCTTGTAAAGCTGGACAGTCTGGCCCAGGCATGCGTCAACCTGGCCACCACTGATGGGAGCTGAGCCACTTTTTTCACTTGATTCACTTAATGACGTGACTGACCTACCTTTTGTGAGCGTCAGATCATAGATGGTTTGCAAAGGAAGAAATCTGCTGAAGATTCGGAATCAAAATAAGATCATCCTTTTGCCTACTGAATGTGTCTCGTATCTCCTCAAGTTGTTTTTCTATGTTACTCTGTTAATCACTTCTTCGCTTCACCCATGAGATAAATTGTTATTCTGAGAACATAGTATAAGGCAGGACAATACTTGGGAGCAATAGTTTTCATGGTTTTTTTTAGGGCGGGACCTACTGCAACAGAGTAACTACTGACTGTCTACTTTTTCTGAACCCACTCATGCCTGTCTCCTCCTAAACTACCCGCACCAGAATTAAAGGAATAAATATTGTTTCTCATTTTAATAAGATTTTATGCAATATCACATAGAAATTTTAGCTTGGAAACCAGGACAAACTTTTAGATTCCATAGGACCACTCACAACATTTTGTGTTGGAATCTGTTTTAAGTGACTCCCCTACAACCTGGTTACTAGGTTGTAATGAAAGTGACTGGTAGACCAAAAATGCCACACAGTCAGGTATCTATTAAATAAAACTTCTCCAGAAAATACTCACAGAAAGAACACTTTATATTCTTTCTTTGGTAGGCTTGATGAAAGCCCAGCTCTGTGTGTCCTTTCAGATGCTTGGGCACCTCGCTACCAGAACGATTTGCTCAAGGCACAACTCAGTCAGAGCAAGGGCAGGGGTAAGGCACCTGCCTTCCACCCACTGTAAGCGCTCCAAGCAGAACCTGTAGGGATCAAGCCTGAGCACTGCCTGTGAGGGTGCAGGTCAGAAGCTCCCCGGATTCTTAGTCAGCTATGTCCAATTATGTTCAGGAAGGCTCATGAAAATATTTTAGCCAATCCACCTGTCTTGACTACCTTGAGTTTATTTCTCGCATTCATCTTGCTAAGTCACAAGCCAGTAATTTCTCCAATAAAAATCATTTCTTACACTGACTTTGCTGGTTAGCAAAGCCTCAGCTGCTGACTGAGATGTGGCAAACCAACACGCCAGCACTGGCCACCTTGGAGGGTAGCCTTCTGGAAATAACACCAGCTAACTATCTTTGCGGTCTGCATTTATAAGACTAATTGCTTACCATAGATTTGAAGCTTAAACTGTCACATTCATAGTATTACATGGTCTGTGCTAAATTATTTTAAAGTAAGTTACAAATATCCTCGCACTTTTCTAGATTTCTAGTGATAATGGTACCCCTTGAGAAAGATAGTAGTTATTCTATTCTTTATCCCCTGGTCTGAAGTAGGAGTTGCACTTAAAATGTCCATGTGTGTGGGTATCTGCCTATTCTGAAATTCTGGAGTCGTTCTGGAGAAAGGAGAGACATTATTAGCGAGCTGATGGGTTTTATATTTTAACTCTCTTGCTGATATTCATTTTGAAAGATGCCAGTTTTTTAACTTAAAAACTGATGTTTAATTAAGGCATATGACTTATATTACATCAAAAATATGGTCACAATGCAATAAATCATAATGAAAAACTAGCACCCAGAATGTAGGGGTGAGATTTGTTTTTCGTAACCATGAGCAAAGCAGTTGTAAAAATCTAAACAGTACTGTTCATCTTAGTGTAATAAGGGACAAGTAAGGCTCTTGAGTTAGTAATTCTCAAGAAGTGGAAGTTGCATTTATAGTGATGCACTGAGAGCCATTAAAAAGTCAACTTCATCAGTGAAAGTCCTGAAGGAAAACTCAGATTGTTGTTAAGGCTCTGGAAACTCTCAATCTCTTTCTTTTGTCACGGAAACAACTGTTTCTGCAGCATGACTTTGGACAACTAAGGCTTCTTTGGAACACAGTGATCACCCTTATAACAGAATAGGTGGCATTTAATGTGACATTAATAGTATACGTGAGACCAGAAAGAGACAGGTGGGAGAGTTTGTGAATATTTGAGCCTTTTCCTATAAGCCTTATAATTTTATCTTACAGGCAGGCTTTTAGCTTCTTAATGATCCATTCTTTTGATGTTTAGAAGCAGAATGATGAGTTTTCTTTGTTTAAAATTTATATTAAACAACAAGTACCTGAGCTCACTCATTACTGCTGACATGAAATCAAACATCACATTTGTGTGCTTGCATACTCAGTTGCATAGAATGCTACATGCGCTGTTATAAGTGTTCTTTTGTTCTCTCAAGGGTTCTCCCTTCACATATTCACATGGCATCCATCCTGGCGTTTCTTCTCTTTGCTCGTACAGCAGCACTCATGTTGAAAGATAAATGTGATAAGAAATGTGTATAAAAATACAGTTGGCATAGGAGTAGGGAAGAAAAAGAGAGAAAGAAATTCTGTCAGGGAAAGGGATGCTTTATGTGCAGGAACTGCAGAGGCAGTAAGATGTTGGGTAGGGTTTCTCCAGCATTTGAAGGAATGTCATAAAATGTGTTAATCATTAAGGGAGCCAAACCCTTTTGGATACCTTATTCATGTGTTATCTTTAAGTAAATCTGAAACTGGTGCTTGTTCTGCTAGTGATTTCCTGTCTACAATGAGGAAAAAAGAGTTACTATTTTTAATGATATTATAGTGGAACCCTTGTCAGTAGGGGCACATTGCTTTCATTTGAGAACCGTTTCGCTGTTTTTATTTCAGGGATGTTAACAGCTTATTTTATCAGTCTTGAAAGGTTTCCAGTGAAAAGTGTAATGAGGGGTGGGGTGAGGCTGAGGGGTGAAAGGGACAAAACAGAATTGGTTGCAAAATTCTTTTTTTTTCCCAGTGCTAGCCAGAAAGTTCTCTGTACTTTGAATTCTCCCTCTAGACAAAGAATCAGAGGAAATGTGATATGTATCTTTTAAAATATTTATTAAATAAATAGGAAAATAATTCATAGAGCGCTGACCACTTTTATATTTTTTAAATATAAAGATGCAGAGTCCAACCACTTAGAGAGAAATCTCAGTTCCCCTTTAGTTCAAGCCTAATCGGTGCAAATCCATTGTTCATATTTTAAATTGTATTAACCTCTTAAGGATGTCCCTTTGCATAACCACAACTTTATCCAGCTCTATATCTAGAAAACTCCTGGCACATAAACATAATTGGCAGTTATTTGTTAAATTATTCTTGTCATCTTAAATTTATTTTTCTGAGTATTCCACTAAAGAGTCTAGCGGTTATCAAGCTTCCAACCAGGGTAATAATGGTCGTGGAGGAGAGAACCAAACTGTGAGCCTGGAGACAGCACCGTCTGCGTCATCTTAGTCTGTATATTCCTAGCCCCTGGTGTAGTGCCTGGTATATATAGTAGGAGTTTAATAAATGCTTAAGTTTCAATAACTGGAAATGAGGAATGCATAAATACTATGATTGACATGCATGCACAATGTGTTATTTCATTTAATTCTCAAACCCTTCAAGGAGGTACCACTTTTGTCTCTGTTTGATTAAGGAGGAAACTTTGACAAGTGAGTTTTTGTAGCTTCTCCAAGGTCATATAACATAATAAACGGTGGAGTTGGAATTTGAAGGCAAATTCTTTTTTTGTTTTTTTGTTTTTAATTCCTTTTTTATCCTCACCCAAGGGCATTTTTTTCTTTGCTTTTAGAGAGAGAGGAAGAGAGAGAGAGAGAAACATCAACTGGTTGTGTCCCATGTGCGCTGGGACTGGGGAATCATGTGTTCCCGTCCAGGAGCAAAAGGGGCAACCTTTTGGTTATAGGATGATGCTCCACCACCTGAGCCACACCGGCCAGGGCTGAAAGCAAATTCTCTAGCCTTCTGTTATGCGAACTTGCTTTTGCCACACACTTCTGAATACTTACACTTTTTTTAGAAGGAAAGGAGAAGTACAAGGTTTCAGTGAGGTACCTTTGCTGTCCCAGCATGGTGACTGATGAGTAACATGTGCCCTGAAGATTTTCAATGTATGTATGAATGCTCTGAGTTTCTTCTTTGGATGGGAGACTTTTTTTTTAATGCAAACATTTCAAATGGGAAAAAGAAGGAAGAAATCTCAGGCATCTTTATTCTCTCTTGAAAAGCCGCTTGAATATATGGAGAGAAAAATCTTAGTGCTGTGAGGCAGAGGCTCCAACAGGGGTGCCCATGACTGCTGATAGGTCCCATTACACCATTTATTCCAATAACGACACCGACTTATTTTCTTTTCATTTCTACTCAGTTTTCTGTTCTAAGTTTAGATTTTTGTAACATTAAACCATTTCTGAAGCAGTTTCTAAGGAAACCTCTCAGGCGAGGCACTTAAGTCAGTAATTAGAAAGTCAGTGTGTGCAAATTAAGTGAAGCAGACTGTGTGCCTCGAGGAACAGATGGGAAGGGGCAGTTTCAGAGAGTTCAGCTGGAGTGGCCTATGCATTTTACTCCTTTTCTGACAGCCCCCAGAGAAATGAGCTTTTGGAGGTCCTCGAGGAGGTCCAAGGTCAAAGTGTAAGAACAGTATTTTAGTTATCAAAATTTGTGTGTCATCTCTGACCCCTCAGTGATCTTGGAGCCTCACCTCAGCCCAGAACTCCGCCTGTCCCCCGATCCCTCTCTTTCTGCCACCCCTCGGCACACATGCGACCTGACCTCAGCAATGGGAGCGGTGGGAGTAACCTGCACTTGGATAGTCTCCAAGTACTCTAGCCGGAATTATTTTATCTGTTAGATTTAACTGAAATTGATGCAACCCCCTTCCTCTAACCTTGCATCATGTTTTTGGTGGGAACTCATTACCAGTCTCAATATTTTGGGCAAAAATTGTGTGTGTGTGCCAGGCAGTAGGGTAGAGACTATTCCTCAGACTTCCCATGGCTCTGAGTTCCCATCTCTGCCTCTGGTGGTCTCTCAATCTCTTTCTCTCTCTCTTTCCCTCTCTCATTCTCTCTGCTCTGCATTTGCTCCTCTTTACCCCATTTTTTACTGATCTGCCTCAATAAAAAATTCATCCTGTTCTGTCGTTCAGAGCAATTTAACTTCTTGCTGCCATGGCTGCAAACTTACCTCCAGACCTACGTTTGCATACTCAAAGAAGTCTACAAGGTTTCTGTGCTCTGTGAGCAGCATGAAGCACCCTCAGAAGCTTTAAAATGAGTTTTTCCTTTACCTTGGGCCAGCTCAAGTTCCTGGGAAGGACACGGTCCTCCTTAGGCAGGTGGAAGGCTACAGTCAGCATTGTCTGTGTTTGTTAATGGAGAACAATTAATTGCCAGGTTTCTTGTTCCCAGGCAGAGGCACGTGCATTATGCTAACATATTTGGCCTCTCCTTGTTTCTTTGTTCATTTTTGGTGAATCTGGAACAAAAGACTGGACATGTGTGCCCCATATTCTTCCTTCTCTTGACCTTGGTGTTTGCCTGCTCTAAGAGGTGAGGGCACACATTGCACCCCTCTTCCATGACGTCCATTGTAAGGGGCAGGTCCCTTCCCTTTGAGAAGATGTGATGTTGTCTAAGCCTCCTGTGACTGGACACATAAATCTAACCCTAAAATTTCATGTATTAGAACGCCTTTAAGCCTTTTTTTAAGACTATTCTTTCAGGGATCATTTCTATAGTTCGAAAGCCTGTTTTTTTCCCTTGCTGCCCTAAGGCATGTTCTCACATAGCTTCCAAAGTAATAAAGAGAACATTTTGATCTCCATTTATTTGACTTTTACATGTCAATCTCTTAGTTATTTTCAAACCCATATGGAGAAAGGAGGGGCTATTTGTTGATTACTTCAAACTCCATCTGTTTTAAATAGCATCCCCCCCATCACTGCCATTAATGCCATGTTTTCTTTTTAATCAGTATCTTAAATCCACAAAGCCTGCCCTGAGTACCCTTCAGTTTCAGAAGACAATCTAACCTCCTGCTTCACAGGGAAAGTCAAGCTAGCTGTCTCTTCCTTTGCCTTAAATTGTCATTGTCCTTCCCCCTCTTTTCTCTAGCCTCAAAAGAGGAGGTGGTCCACTCTTAGGGTAACTACTTTACATTGCTTTTGATCCATGCCCCCAAGCCACATGGAGGACATTGCTCCATATATAGAACCTCCTTGCTTGAATCATCAGTTTCTCTCCTGCTGTCCCTCTTTCTGTCCCCCTAGGTATGCTTAGCTGTCCTCCAAAGTAAAAACCTTTCCCACTACCCTGTCTCTTCATGCCTTTATCTCTTTTTCCTTTCCTTCACACACAAATACCTGTAAAGAGTAGTCTGTACTAACTCATTACTTCCTCGTACTCATTTTTCCCCTTATCTCTCATTACAATCAGGCTTTAATACCACCCATCTAAGGGATTTATTCTGATAAAGCTCTCCATTGAATTCTTAATCACTAAGTCCAGTGAACAATTTCCATTTATCATTCAATTTTTCTCCCTGTATCACTTAATATTTTTACCAATTTGTTCTTAAAATCCTGCCTTTGTTTTCATAACCCTGCTCCATAGTGCTATCTCTGGAATCTTCTACTATTTACTGTGAGACTTTGGACAAGATTCTTAACCTCTCAAAAACCTCAGTTTTACCATTTGCAAAGTAGTGGTAATAGTAGTATCTTCCTTGTAGGGCAGATGTGCAAATAAAACAGAAAACAATATAAGCCAGTCTCTTACCCTAGTCCATGGCACTAAAAATCTTCCATCTTCCTGCTCCACTGAGATGGCTCTTCCAGGAAAATGTGCAGCTGTGTGTCATTCAAAACCACACATTTTTCTTAATCACCTTTTTGAACTCTGAGAATACTCAAGAATTTTGACTGTTCTATCTTTAAAGCACTCTCTTCTCTCAGTTTCCTAGGCTCCTTACTCTCTTGGTTTTTCTCCTCTCTCAGGCCAGGCCACCTCTTTTCACATTTTCTGGCTTATCTTTCTTTAGTTAAGAAGTTGGAGTTTCTTGAAATCCCATCCTCTGCTCATGTTCCATTCTTTCCCCAGGTTATTTCAGCCATGTCCATGGAATCAGTTCTTATCTCTAGTCCGATGGCCCTTTGACTCATTTTCCTGGCTAGCTGACCCTCTGAGATGCAGCCACATACCCATCCATCTCCTGGTGTGTCACAGGGTGTCTGCAAAATCCTCATGCCTCAAACCAAACTGAAGTGCTTTCTTCCCTCACCAAGTCCTCGGTTTATCCAAAGTTTTCTAATATCACTTATTTCCAGAAATCTTTTCCATTCCTATTAGACTAGATCACGCTCCCTGTTTCACTGTACATAGCATTCTCTACTTTTTATCATAGTGTATAACTAATTGTTTAATATCTTCTTCCTCAGATAGTATAAACTCCATGACAGCTAATACCTCTCTTGTTAACAACTAAAGAAATAATATGCAGCATCTTACCTTACCTAAATAAACATTTAATAAATAGATAAAATAGTATGTATTAAGTGAAAAAGCATTTAAAAGAATTCCTGGTATATAGCTATCACTCAAAAAATGTTCACTATTACAATTTCAGCAACTAACCTTTAATTCCTTTCTTCCTCTGTATTCCCTTAAACATTGCCATTTTCTGGAGTTTCTCTCTCTTATGTCATACTTCATATAACCTTTCTAAGCATATAATCTATTCTGTGGTTTTAAGTATTCCCTATGTGTTGACATTATAATGAGGCCACATAATTTATACTGAAAGACCAGGGAGATGACCTCTGAGGAGTGACATTAAGTGCTGAGACCCACAGGATGAGAATGCGCCTGACCTCTAGGGGCCAGAGGACTACACAACCACTACATAAAATTAGTAGCTCTGGAAAAGGCTACCTTCCTTGGCTTTAATTCAGCCATCAAGCATAAGGCATCTGAGACATGGCATTCTATGTAAATCCTCCATTTGCTGCTGCTCCTTCTTTTTGTATTTAAGTTCCATTCTCTGTGATTTGCTGAAGCAGTGTCACTAGGCTTGACTCTGGCTTCATCTTTTATTGCCATTCACATAGATCATTCAACTAAACTGCAGGGATTCTTCGAGAGGTTGGGAGGAAAACTCCATCTCACCCATGCTCTGTGCTATAAACAGTTAAGGTAAAAGAAAAATACTTAAGGTGGGACAGATCCATGTTGTTCTGGGCTCCTTATGTTAAATCTCTTTTAATTAGCAGTCACAAATACAAATGAAGCCAAAATTATTAATAGTATTCCCTTCATTCTCAAAAATACCTTGATTTGGTTGATAAGTTATAAGGTTGCCCTCCTTATAGTCCACTCAACTTAGACCGATAGGGCGATTGGAGAGAGAAGGGATTCTAATTTAGCCCCTTGATGTGCCTAAACCTAGCCTCCCTCAGCTGAGGTCCAGGCATTGAGGTAAGGTCACCAATCCCTGACCATTTCTTTTTGTCAACTTGAATGCCTTTTTCAGAGCTTTTAGTATAGGTGGCCTAAGTTGGGACTTCTCAGCCCTGCAGAGAGATTCTATTTGCCTCAAATTATAAAAGATGGGAATCAGACTCAGTCTTTTTCATAGAGGGCAGCTCTCAATCTTCCAACTTGAATTAGGCATCTTTTTCTCTGGTGTGCTTGAATTCTGCATGCCAGGAGTATTATTCAGTCAATTCTGGAAACTACAGTTTTACCTTCTATGTTACACGACATGGTTAAAATAGTCAATTGATAAGATTCTGCCAAGAAGGAAGATCTGTCAAGTTTATAGGTCATCATCACTGAGAAACTCAGAAGCAGCTCACAATTTTTGGATGGAAGTTTCTGGAGCTTTTTTTATGCACACATATACATATTGCACACACATTCATGTATGTAAGCATAGAAACAAGTCGGAGTTTATTCATCAAGGGATAACTGTAAAAGCTGATTGTTTTCAAATCAAACTAAAGAATAAAATAAACACATAATCATTATGGTGATATTCTCATCAGCAAACATTCTTTGAGTACCAGCTGTATGCTAGGCACTACTTGAGTAGCTGTCTTTCTAAGTAAGATAAGCAATAAAATGATGTAATCTGGGTAAAAGTTGAATCATTTTTGTAGTTTTGTAGCTCTACAATCAAATTAATTTTACATTTATCCTTCTCCCATGGAACATCATACTCACTTCCAGTACAGCTTACGTCACACTCTGGTAGAGCTGTTTGCTTCCATTTTTATTGCCTCTGCCAGGCTGTGATATCCTTGAGGGGAAGTTCTCTCTCTTTATCTTTATAATTAAAATGGAGGGTCCTTATGACTTTGAAAAAATTTAGTTTTAAATTCTAGCTCTAGAAATCTTGTCTCTCTCTCTATTGTTCAGAGACCTAGCCCTTCCTCTGGGTAATCAGCAGCCCCCAAGGCAGCACTAAGTAAGTAGCCTGAACCTGACTAATGGTCACATCATCTGTATCTCTGGCAGGCTAAAGATCCTGTCTTGACCTAAGTTATGTTTGAGCTCCTGAGCCCTCAGGTGGAATGACCCCCTGACTACTTTCCTATGAGACCTGACAGAAGAACAGGCCTCAAAGCTGTCCTCAAGACCTGAAGAAATGACTCGTTAGGCTTACCTCACCTCAGACAAGTCACCTAACCCTTAACCCACGATGTTCTGTGATTTTGCCCTATAGAATCTGTGACCTACGTGCCACTGGAGAGTTGGGTCTTGAGAGCATTATCTCCCTGCCTCCAGATTGGGCAATTCAATATAAAACTTTTTTTCTATACAGCAGACTCCTGTTTGTGCGTTTCTTTGGGCCAGTGCATGCATGCAGGCAGGTGGATGCCAGGAAAAATACTGGGGTTCTGGTAACATAATGCCAGCTCCTAGCCCAGTACCTTGCCCATAGTAGGTGCTAATTTCCCCCTTGATGTTTATTTTTTAATTTTTCCTTGTGTAAGTCAATATAGAGCTCATACAACTGAGTGGAGTTGAAATCTGTGTGCAGTGACTTCAGTAGCAGGCTAAGAAGAAAGACAGTTACAGAAATGATTTTCTAACTGAACTGAATTGAAAATAAACTTTCAGATTTAATGTGAAATTAGCTTGGAATTCAGAGGACAATGTGTAAGTTTCAGAATGATTACATTTTCCAGCAAACTTATCAGAGTTGGCATATGATGAAATATGTTTATTTTGGGTAGGAACCACGTCTCAGCATCTTTGTTTAGTCCCTCTCGATGGAACCCTAAAGCAGGAGCTAAATGAATGCTGATAGGATGAATGGGTTTACCATTACCATAGAATTTGCATTAAATATTTTATTGGAAGTAATGTTTGTTTTGATATTTAGTGCTTATCTAATATTTAGGAAAACTGTTGCTGATTATAAATGAAACATATGCTTAGGGGTTAATGTTTCCTTATGAGCACAGCAATTACTAGGCACTCAACAAATATTTGGCAAAATAACAAAGTCAAATGACCATAGTTCTCTCCGCTGTAACTGATGTAAGAAAATTGGGCATTTTTTCTACTGTCATTTATTTTTTTTCCCTTTGTTATTTTTTCCCCATGTTTTTTATTGCATTTTTTCTCATTACCATTTAGTCCCTTTATACCTCCCTCAGCCCTCCCACAATCAATACACTGTAGTCCACGAGTCCTTTTTTGTTTTTACTCAATCCCTCCACTGCCTAACCCCCACCCAGAGCTGTCAGCCTGCTCTCTATGAATCTGTCTCTATTTCCCTTGTTAGTTCAGTTTGTTCACTAGATTCCACATATGAGTAAAATCATATGGCATTTGTCTTTCTCTGACTGGCTTATTTCACTTAGCATAATGTTCACCAGGTCCATCCATGCTGTTGCAAAGGGTAAAATTTCTGACTTTTTTATGACTGAGTACTATTCCAGGGTATAAATGCCCATAGTTGCTTATCCACTCATCTACTGACGGGCACTTGGGCTGCTTCCATATCCGACTGTTATTTTGTTATCTACGTCTATTGCAGTTCTTATTTTTATGCTGATATTATCTATAGTTATTCACTTACCTGTCAATTTTACTCACTGGGGACACTTTATGGGGGCAATGTGTGGCAGCCTGGGATTGTGGCACAGCCACATCCTGGCCTCTGTGTCCTTTGATTTGTTTTTGAACCTCTGAGAGTCTTAGTTTCCTCATCTATAAACTGGAGAAAATAATACCTTACCTCACAGGAGGGCTGTGAAGATTACATGACATAGCATGTGCGTAAGTGAGTTTGTGTCTCCTGGTTTTCCAGATATTTGGAGCCATGACTTCCATTAATAATAATAAAGCAAGCCCCCAGACTCCTGTCAGATCAAGTGGGAAACCCAGGGCCTTCCTCATATTTCGGTGGATTCCCAAGGAAGGTTTACATTCTCTTTCTCACATTTGAAATCTTGGCTCCCTGCCTGTCTCCTCATCTTCACTTGAGTGACTGTTCCCTCTCTACCCTCGCTCTCAAAGTTGCTGCTCTCTCACTCAGGTGTGAACATGTCCCCTTTCCTCCAAAGCGCCATTCACACATCGGTATTGGAATAACAGATTTTCAGTGGCTTCACTGGTGACTTTTTTGATTATGGGTTGGGGTGTTAATTGCCACACAGAGCAGGAAACAGCAAATTCAGTCTTAGTCCCCCGCTTCTTAGGCACTGGTCACTTTGCCCACCCCAGGAAGTGTCTGATAGCCTGTGTACGCCTGTCCTTAGGCCCTTACCTCCCACCACGCATCCTGAGTCCACGCTCAGGAGTAGGATGTGTGTAAGAGTGTGTGTTGTGGGGAGCTGAGGAAGGGAAAGGATGATTTGTAAGCTTTTAATGACCTCCGCCATAAAATGTAACCCTGCTTTTGCGTGACCCTTTCAAATGCAAATCACTGCTCTTGGATGTGCAGTCTCATATACTGTTTCTTTAATTCTCTTAGGTATTCTGTGAGTGCTCAACGTCTGTTTACAAAAATACTGTATTGAGGTGCAATTTATGTTCCATATAATTTACACCTTTTCAGCTTTAAGTTCATGAGTTTGACAAGTACACCACTGTGTAACCACCCTCACACTGAAGCCATAGAATAGTTCTGTCTCTCCTAAAAGCTCCCTTGTGCCCCTTTGCAGACAGCCCCTCCCCCACCAAGCCCCAACTCCAGGTAACCACTAATGTGCTTCCTGCCATTAAAAGTTAAATTTCCCTTCTCTAGATCTTTATGTGAATGGATTGTTCTGGCTTCTTTCTCTCATCATATTATTTTTGAAATTAATCCAAGGTGTTGTATGCATCAGATCATTCTTTTTTATTTCTGTATGGCATTACGTTGTATAGATATACTAAATTTTGTCTATTCACTTGCTGATGGACATTTGAGTTGTTCTTGGTTTTGAACTATGATGAACAAAGCTGTTTTAAACATAAATGTGTCCAGACTTTGGATAGTGATATGTTTTCATTTCTTTGTTAAATATCTGGGAGTAGAATTATTGAGCTATATGATGCGCATATATTGAACTTTATGAGAAACTGCCAGACTGTCCCCCACAATGGTGGTACCCCACCAGAAATATATGAGAGCACTACTGGTTGTTCTACATTCTCATTCATCCTTGATATTGTTAGGTATTAAAGTTTTAGACATTCCAGTGGTGTGTAGTGGTATACGATTTTGTGGTTTTAAATGCATTACTCTGACAACCAATGATGTTGAGCACCTTTTCATATGGGTTTCTGGTAATTCGTGCATCTTTTGTTATGAAGAGGCTACAGATCCCTCTAAATACAATTGGGTTCTTTTTATATCTTCTATTTCTCTCCTCATCATGTTTATGCTTTCCTCTAATCTTCTTGAGCATATTTAAATATAGGGCATATTTAAAATAACTCCTAATGTCCTTGTCTGGTAATTCCATTAACTCTATTATTTCTGGATTTGTTTCTATTGATTGGCATTTTTCCTGCTTATGGATTATGTTTTCCTTTTCTTGTCATCCCTGGTCATTTTTGCTTTAATGCTAGATATGAATTTTATGTTGTTGGTTGCTGGATTTTGTTAAATTCTTTTAAATGGACTGAGGCTTTGTTTTGGCAGGCAGGTAAGTTATTTGGGATCTCTCTCACCCAAGTGAGGCTTGCTTTTAAGCTTTCTTAGTATATCGAGGAAGGCTTGGAAAGTATACCACTAAGGACTCTACCTACAGCCCCCTGTATTATCAGATCTTTTTAATCTGGCTTGTGGGACAAAAAACATTCCTCGTGCTGGGTGTGCTCTAGGAATGGTTTGATTGCTTGGCACACTGCTTTTCGGTGGTTCTGTACTACACCTGGTTGAATATGACCACTGGCAAGCACAGAGCAGTACTCGGCAAAAGGTTCAAGAGGAGCTAGCTCCACTGAGGCATTCTGCTCCACAAATTCTAGATGCTTTCACCTTCCCATATTCTTATCTTTGTTTTCTCAACTGGTAAGATGGTGGCTCTTTGTTTCCCCTCCCTGTTCTGAGGCATGAAAACTTCTCCAGGCAGGAAACTAGGGCTTATCTCATTCATCTTCATTCTGTCCGTGATAACAGTCCTATATTATTTGCTTTCCAAAGTCTGGAAGCAGTTGTTGATGTATTTTGTCTGGTTTTCTCATAGTTTAATGTGGGAGGGTGAATCCAGTTCCTGTTATTTCTTCATGGTCAGAAGCAGAGGTTCATATATTAAAATCACTTTACAATTTGAGGACTGTAATAGGATTGAGAACACTTAATTTACTGATTAAGAAAACAACAGGAAAATTTACATTAACTCTCAACTTCATTTCAGAAAAGAGTATATTAACAGCAAGAATTTAAGAAATACACATTCTTATATAGGATAATTGTTTCTACTAAATAAATTTAGCTCATGAAATAGCTGCATTAATAATTTCCCCCTCATCTTGACACAAATGAGTAGAGTTTACTTTTGTATCACATTCATCTGTTGATTTATGTCAGAGGCCATGACCCTGGCTATGTCTTACTTTCCTATGCCAGTTTTACAGAAAAAGCACAAAGTTTCAGATAAATCAACGAGAAAGCGATTAATATGTAGCAATACAGCCTAGTCTAAAACTCAGATATCCTGACTTCCAGTCAAGATGGCAGACTAGTTAAACACTGTTTTTTCCTCTTCTCATAAGCACATCAAAATTACAACTGAATTATAGAACCACCACTCTTGGGAACCACCTGAGGGCTAGCTAAACAGAGCTATAACTAAGGATATAAAGGAGAAACCATGTCAACACTAGTAGGAGGGGTGGAGATGCAAAATGAGCTGGCCTCCCACCCACCTGTGGTACTTAACAAGGCATATCTTAAGGAGGGATATCTCAGCTATACACATTCTCCCTGAGGAATGAGGGGTCCAGCCCCACTCCCAGAGCACCAACGCTGGGAGAAGGATTCCCCATCACATCTGGCTGTGAAAACCAGTGGAGATTCTGACCACGTGAGATGGAAGGCAGCTGCGTACTCAGGCGGTCCCCTTAAAGGGTCTGTGCACAGACTCACTCACATCCGAAGCTTCATCCAAAGCTCTAGGGAAGGGGTAGTAGCTTGAAAAGTACCAGCAACAGATGGGTAAGAGCAGAGTTGTCTGGCTTCAGGGCAAGGGCTGGAGGGGCAGCTAGCTCTCTGCAGTGAAGGCAGGTGCCATTGTTCCTTGGTTGAGCACCCGCCCCCACCAAACACAAAGCTGGTAGGCCAGGTAGGCACCAAATATGAGTCACCATTAAGCTCACTAACACCACTCTTGCCCTACTCTGGTGATTCCATGACACCCTGTTCCACCCAAGCAGTGCATAAGCCTGAATCTCTTTCAGCAGCTGTTTCTCACAAGATGCCACACTCAGTCCATGCTGAGGACTTTGCTAAAATTTCTCAGAGGTCCACAAACCTCAAGCAAATGTAATCTGATCTCAGTGTGCCCTGTGCTCTTGCTGAGTGACCCCGAGCCCAGCACTAGTGGGAGATGGCCTCGGTTCAAAGCAGAGCCTCCCCCGGACACCTCCAGGTGCAAAACAGGCAGTCATCAACTACAGGTCACTTTGCAGCTCCTTCCAGGAGGCCTCAGGTTGGGTATAGGCAGTGGCTGACCTAGGCCTGCATTGGAGCCCCTTCCATAAGGCCCTAAGGCCATAAGACACTTGGTGGCCAGCTTCAGACCACACCAGAGCACTACCTGATAACACCATGAATGACACACCCAAAGGGTGGACCAGGCAGGCTCCATAGCCCTGCTAAATTGAATCTTGCTCTGTGGGGTCAGCCCTTGCATAATAGCTTGTCACTGTAGTCACAGCCATTTCTCATAGTCAGCCTGAGAATCAGTCCCACCCACTGACATGCCAACAGCACTCAAAGCTCAACTGCAACAGGAGGGCACATACAACCCACACAAAGGAGGCCCCTAAAGTACTGGCTCAGTTGCCCAGGGAGTCTGCACTCCAGGCTCCACATGACATCTACTACATAAAAACACCCTGCAGGATGGGCAACGGAGCAAATCTACCTAATACATAGGAACAAAAGCAGCAAAGCAGCCAAAATGAGGAGACAAAGAAACATGTCTATAATAAAAAAGTAGGACAAAGCTCCAGGAAAAGAACTAAATGGAGACTAGTAACCTACCGGATACAGAGTTTGAAACACTGGTTATAAGGATGCTCAATGAATTTCAGAGAGAAAAATATTAAGTCAGTGAGAATTTACATAAAAGATAGAAACCATGAAAAGAAACCAGTCATAAATGAAGACTACAATAACTGAAAGGAAGAATACATAGATGGAATTAACAAAAGACTTAAGGAAGCAGAGGATTGAATCAGCAACTTGGGAGATAAGGTAGTGGAAAACAGCCAATCTAAACAGTAAAAAAGAAAAAATAATTTAAAAAATAATGATAGTTTAAGAGACCTCTGGGACAACATCAAGCATAACAATGTTCACATCAGAGGGATACTGGAAGAAGAAGAGAGAATTGAAAATCTATTTGAAGAAATAATTATTGAAAACTTCCTGCTCCAGGCAAAGGAAATAGACATAAAACTCAGGAAGAACAGCATCCTAAGCAGGATGAACTAGAAGAGACCCACACCAAGACACATAATTAAAATGCTAAAGGTTAAAGAGAAAGAGATAATCTGAAAAGTCACCAGAGAAAAGCAGTTAGTTACTTACAAGAGAGCTCCCATGAGACTGTCAGCTGATTTCTCAACAGAAACTTTGCATACCAAGAAGGACTGGCATGAAACATTCAAAGTGATGAAAAGCAGTGACCTACAACCTACATATTTACTACCCAGCCCAGCTATGATTAGAAGTGAAAGAGATAAAGAGCTCCTCAGATAAGAAAAAGCTAAAGGAGTTCGTCATCACCAAACCAGTATTACAAGAAATGTTAAAGCAACTTCTTTCTAAAAAGATGAAGAAAAAATATTTAAAAATGAATAATAAAATAGCCATACCTATCAACAATTATTGGGTTGGCCAAAAAGTTTTAGTGTTTTTTTTTTCCATGTGATAGCTCTAGTAGTGCTTAGCTGTCTTTAACTTCATTTGAAACAATTTTGTTAGATTGTATTGTGACAGCTGTCATATCAGCCTGAGTTTAAAAAAAGACATCGAAACTGGTGAATTTTTGTGCAGTCATTTTAATATTGAGGATGGAAGAAAATATGCAACATTTTTGGCCTATTATGCTGTATTGTTTCAGGAAAGGTAAATACACAACTGAAACAAAAAAAATTTTGTGAAGTGTGTGGAGAAGGTGCTATGACTAACTGAACATGTCAAAAGTGGTTTGTGAAGTTTCTTGGTACTATTGACATTTTGGTCAAATAATTCTTTGCTGTGGGGCAGTCTTATACATTGGAAGATGTTTAGCAGCACCCCTGGCCTCTACCCACTAGAAGCCAATAGTGGGAGATAGCCAACATACTGAAAATATACAAATCAATAAAGTTATTGGTGAAAATGAAAAATGTATCTTCTATTTTATGGAAAAACTAATGGACTTTTTGGCCAACCCAATACTTTAAATGTAAATGTATTAAACGCTCCAACAAAAGACATAAGGTGGCTGGATGGATAAGAAAATAAGACCTACACATATGTTGCCACTTCATCTCAAAAGACACACACAGACTGAAAATAAAGAGATGGAGAAAGATATTTCATGCATATGTAAATGAAAAGCATCTGGGGCATCAATACTTATATCAGAATAAATAGACATTTAAAACAAAGGCTATAACAAGAGACAAAGAAAAACATTACATATAAAATAGCCAAGATATGTAATCAACCTAAGCATGCATAGGCAGACGATGGGACAAAGATGTGGTGTACACATACAATGGAACATCACTGAGCCATAAAAAGAATGAAGTCTTGTCATTTGCATCAGAATCAATGGACCTAGATAGTATTATGAGAAGTGAAATAAGTTAGACAGAGAAAGACAAATGCCATATGATCTAAACCACCCCCCTCCAAATAAACAAACACATAAAACAGAGAGAAACTCATAGATACAGAGGACATTTTGATGGTTGACAGATGGAAGGAATGTTTCGGGAGGTGGGGGGATGAGTGAAAAAAGGGAAGGGGTTAGGATGTACGCATTGCCAGTTTTAAAAACAGTCATGGTGATGTAACATACAGCACAAGAAATATGGTCAATATTTTAAGTACTTATGTGTAGTGTCATATGGGTCCTAGACTTACTGGGGGGAATCCCTTGTGTAAATTATGTAAATGTCTAATCATTATGTTACATTGTATGT